>CAODLS011612961.1:0-10161 GCA_948243855.1 Flueggea neowawraea
TAATTAATTGACAAATTATATTCTAATAGTTTAAAATCAATTAATTTCTTTATGCCTATCTATCAAAAAATTGGTTACTATATCATATAAGAAATATATTCTTTCCACTTAACTTTGTTAAAACTTCCATTTTAAAATGAATATGTATGATCTTCAATTATGTTAAATTTAAGTAAGTACTAATGATAAGAAAAATTAGTTTAGATTTTAAGATGAGGCATAAAAAAATAGAGTGTTGAGAGTAAAAACTTAGAATAAAAAATCTAATAGGAGTAAATTTTGAAATTAAAATATGATATGAGAAGAGAGATTGAATTACAAATTTTTTAAAAATATTAAATAAATATTTAAACAGTGGTTAGTTTGATAGGTAAAACTTTTACAATATACTCAACAATAAATAAAATATATAAAATTTTATTATTTTACTATTAATTTAAAAATATTTTAATGAAAAACATAATTCATATTGTATAGTACGAAAATTATGATATGCAATATATCTATATTTACCAATGTTATTTAATATAAAATAAGAAAATAAAAATTTTGTTATAAATTTTCATAATATACAAAATAAAATTAAAGTATATTAATTTTTATTTTAACTTTATTAATAATATTTAATTAAAAAATTAATAAACACTGTAAGTAGCACGAGTATTACGCTAGGATAGTGGTATTGTGAATTTTGTGACAGATAATACGCCTTTTTGATAGAGTTGGGTGCGATAAGAAGAGCCAATGGGGCATTACTCAGTGGCTTCCACTAAGGATACTGCGAGGATATTTTCCTTTTATGACATCTATAAATTTTATGGAAATGATAAAACAAAAAATTATGTTATAAAAACTTAAACGCACTCTTTTCTTTTTCTTTTGTCACGTGGGTTGTAATAGAAAATTAATGTCTCGTTTAGTAATAACAAGTATATTTCAGTGTTTAGTTTGTGAAATGACATGATTTTGTTATGCCAGTATCATATACAACAAATTAATAATCAAATAAATCAAAAAATAACAAACAGTTTGAGGTACTAATCTCGATATATGTAATAAAAATATAAATGGAAGCAAAAGTAAATTTAGTTGTATGCTAATTTCGCATACAATCTACTTTCATTAATGATGAAAATGATATGAACTAATTTTATTTTCTATATGCTACATAAAGACTTATACAAATGCAAGAATCACAAACGTTCGAAGGGGAATAACCTCCTTCTTAGCTATAAAGACCGACAACCACTGGAGGAGGCACATGAGGCCAAGGGGTTGCATGAGCCCCTTTTGCAAACCCCAATCCTCCTACCCCCAATTTTTATTTTTCATTCTTGTATTTTTTTATATTCTTTTTATCTTGGCTTGTAACATAGTTTTGCAAAATTAATATAATTTTATTCTCAAACTTTGTATACATCGCATAAAAATTTCAAACTCAAAATTCTATTTTTTCTAAACACTTCTTTGTCCCCTCACTTATTATGATAAATCTACTTCCTAAACAAAATCAAAATTTATCTTTAATTAAAAATATTATTTGTTCTAAATTAGTCAAACTATAAAGATTTTATTAGAAAAAAAAGATCTTAGTTCAATATTTAGTACCATCTTTTCTATTTTATTATGCCAAAAAAATTATCTTAAATAATTAATATAAGCTCTTTTTAGTTCTTATTTAAATTTCTCAAGAATACAAGGAGTTTCAAATTCAAAATAGTTTTGTAAGAAATTATGAATTTTGCATTTATAACTAGTGTTATAACTTATAAATTATTTAATTGTTGAAAATTTACTTCTTGAAAATTAGTCCCTGCTCCTAAAAAATCCTGGATCCGCCACTACTGACGACCTCACTTTCTCTCCAAAGAGAGAAGAGGACATGTGTGGAGTATTTTGATTGCTACAACTAATGCGATATTTAACCCTAATTAGAATTTAAATCTACCCTTTTATAGTAGTACTAGGTGAGCTCCTCTACAATATATGTAGAACCCATATTTGCCATTCATTTAAGTGTTAATTACGTTGTTCATCTCCTTCAAATTATGAAATTTGATTCGTACGGATCACTTATTGTATTTACAGTTCACTTTTTCCTATTTTGAGTTTTGCTTTCAGATATTGTAATTTTACTTTTGGGCTTTTGTAATACACGGTCCGTTGGTCAATATTATCTATTCATTTTTGTAACAAAAAGGTGTTTTCTACTTGTTATATTTGTATATATGTTGTTTTTTATATTGTATATTTGTTGTATATATATTGTTTGTATAATGTATATATGTTGTATGCATGTTGTTTATGTGTTGTATATCTATTGTTTATATGTTGTCTATATATTATTTGTATGTTGTATATATAATGTATATATATTGTATGCATGTTGTTTATGCATTGTATATCTATAGTTTATATGTTGTCTATATGTTTTGTATATAGGTTCTTTATTTGTTCTATATATAATGTATATATGTTTTATACATGTTGTATGTATATTGTATATAGTTTTTTTTTGTTAGTGAGTGATATACAAGTTACAAACATAGCATAAACAAGTTATAAACATACATACTATAAGCATAATGTATATAGAGATCTTCTATATTTCGATCAACGATGAAAGCTGTATATTGGTTTTCTATGATCTGAATCAAAATTGTTGCATTCTCGATTGAAGCTTGTTGTTTTCGTGATCTGAAATCTTCAAATAATATCTACATATCTTCCATATTTTTATCGACGACAGAAGCTGTAAATTGATTTTCTACAATCTGAATCGAAATTGTTGCATTCTAGATAGAAGCTTGTTGTTTTTCGATCTAAAATCTTCAGAAAATTTCTAGAGATCTTCTATATTTAGATCGACATATGAAGATATAGGTTGACTTACAATGTATAATAGAGAGGCAAGGGAGAGAGAGAGAGAGAGAGAGAGAGAGGAGTGAGAGAGAGGGGAGAGAGAAGAGAAAGGGATTATGTTTTCGCTTGTCGTTGCTTGGGAAGTGCTATGTTTAGAGTCTTTTTAGCTGGTGATGCATGTTTTTGCAATTTACATTTGTTGTTAGACACGCTTGAATTTTTGATATGTTGACAGTTTTTCTATTTCTGAAGAAGGTGAATATGTAGTATCTATTTCTGAAGAACGTGAATATGTAAAGTGCCTTTCATTTAATTAGAGCTTGACCTAATTGAGTTGGACTCATAAATAAAACAACCAAGTCTACATTGAATCAGGCTTTAACCACTCGACCTATTATAGACAAACCACGATTTTCTCATTTTTTTAACTCAAAAGAGAAATATGCTTATGCTTATATTAAATCATGACGGAGAACATCGGGTGGTACTCCAATTTAGGAGTCCTCATTAATAAATTAAGTAACTGAAACTCATATTAAGTAATTTCAGCAACAATTAAGTAACAGTTATGGTTACTTAATTTATCACAAAATTAAGTGACCGATCAAAATTAAGTAACAAATGGTCAAATTAAGTAATGACATCCAAAATTAAATAATTTTTAAAACTACAATTAAATAATTACTCCTAAAATTAAGTAATTGAGTCTAAAATTAAGTAATTCGAATCTTCAGTAGGAATTTTTTTTATGAGTCCTCATTCGAATACCACCCGACAACATCAACAATACAACTTGGTGGAGTGAAACCCCACACATGGAAACTTGACAATGAATTGACCGCTCTATCCTTCTATGCCTTCAGGCATTTATGACTCGATTATGACACTCTTTCTTCTATCCTTGATCCAACTAAGAGACTCCCTCATCACCACTGCTTCAATCACACCTGTTCTTCTAAAGCTAACCAGGTGCTTCAAATGGCCTCTCACAAACCTCCCAGTTATGGTCTTCAAACACACCACTCACTGCACTGGAATTTGAGAAAAGTACAGCATCGATTTCGCACTTGAATGGAATAAACAAAAAAAGAAAAAAAGATTACAGAATATCTAAAAAGACCATATTTTCTTTGATCTTTTAACAATTACAAATAGAGGCGTAATTTCAATATAACGTTCATTTTTTGACGTTGATTATTATTTAGTTATGCCAATAATTATTCAATAGTGGGTTGTTGATTTTAAGCAAATAACCTCATAATTTGCCAACATTAGTAACATAAATGAATGAAGTTTCGTATTTGTGGCACAACCAAAACGAAATTAGAGAGTGATCTATTATAAATTGAAACTTGGAAGCAATTCTGCATTAAACTTGGCAACAACAAAGGCACTAGAAAAAGGAAATTCCTCACTCCTTCCTTCCAATCCACTTGGGCGAAGGTTGAACTGTTTTCGTAAAATATTCATCACAGCTCAACGTTCATCAAGTCACTATTCTTGACCGAAAAAAGTGACTGAATATTGATAGAAAACAAGGTTTTGAAGGATTTAAATTCAGAAAGCTCCAACATTTGAGAAATCTCTATCACGACTGTTTTACTTCAAACAGAACAACGCTCTCAAACAAGCTATAGTTTTTATAAAACTTGCCTTCAGTTCCATTCTATCACATTCCAATTCTGAACACTCCCATTCCATAACAACAGCTTATACTCAAAGGCATGACCTTTGAAATAAATTCAACGCCCCATCTCTATTTCGTCAGGCAGCTCACTGGCTATCAGGCTCACATTTTTCTGGTCGGAACAAAAAAAATACAAAGAAAACTTGCCACATTTCTAGGAAAGTCGCAATAATTGAGGCAGCTAACAAGCCAAATACAGTTAAAAGCAAGCAAGAAAAAGATCTAAAATGAACACGCTTGAGAGTGTTACCCAACGCCACTCAAGTCAGGACTGAATTTCAGACAGGACATGATCATAGAGTATATAATTATAAAAAAATACTACCTGAATCCCATATTTGTTATGTCTACGTACCCATGTAATAATGTGTTGCATATAAATAACATGACATGACTATAACACGTGAAAAACAAATCGCAGCCACCATAAATGAAACGATTGCATGACCACAAATATGAGTAAAATGTAACAAGAAAAACAATACTTGAAGTCTTTAGTTACGTATTCCACAATTTACCAAGCAAGTCAAGCTCCCACCCCAACACCACAAAACAGAGGCACAAAGGCTCATACCATATCATAACACCAGTAAACAAAAGTTCAACATAAACCCCATAACGATAGAAGTTCAGCATATAATAAGCTTTTTATCTTGACACCACGACCAGACATTAAACACTCATCCGCTGATATAACATAATGCTTCACGAGTCACTAAAATCCACTATCTCACTACTATCGCCATTATCATTTTCACTCTTCCAACTAGAGCCCTGAACCTATCTGGCACAGAACTGCATGTGGTGCAATTACTGGCTTCCATAGGAGAGTGGTATTTGTAGATCTGATAGCTAGAGGAAGACTAAAATGTAGTGCAGTAGAATGGCAAGTACACCTCATCTTTATTCCACCATTGCCCTGAGATACGATGACCGATACCAACATTTGCTCATCCTAACAGATTCTATCTCCACCCCAATTAACCAGGTAAGGCATTAGGAATTTCGCATCACAAAGATCTTCCGACATATCTCTTGTCCTGGCAGCAGAGCTCTGCGAAATCTGTAAAAACGGGGCATAGAATGAAAGATAAGCCATTGTTCAAAGCAATGAAATGAAATAGTTTTTGAGTTGATATTTAAGTATACCAAGTCTCCTCTAACTTTATTAGACCAATAGAAGATCCAAGATGACAAGATTAACTTCTACTAAACATTCCAATATGCAAAAGACAAGTAGCTCAGAGCCTCATGAGCATTATATGCAGCATAATTACTTCAGAAACTTGTGACACCTCACAATAACTGCAGAAGCTACTGATGGCACAATTATCATTAAATTGCTACACTAGATAAATAGTAATATAAGACCAAGGCTTTATTATGAACAAACTGAATATTATGAAGTGTGATCAAAGCTCCTGCTAAAGAAACTTGATGAAGATCCAGCATTCCAATGACCACTAGGTGTCAAAATTCCAATTTAAATCACCATTCAACATCTACCCCCTAGCAATAGAAACTATCATGACTTCAGACTCTGAATAATATGATGACACTATCAAGAACTGACCACAGAAAACTCTACAAAAGAAAATTCTCAATGATACGAATTTGAAATTATTTGTCACATAATAATCTACCAGTAGGAAGCAGCAAGGTAATACTCACTTGCTTAGTATCAATTGCCCGCAAAGAGCCAAGGCCACCAGTGCTCCAACAAAAAACTTAAAATGGAAATTTGGCGGGCACCAAAGTTGGAGTCCCCATTTGGTAGCAAAAGAAGGCAGAATATTCACCAAAATCATTCCTAGAACCTCAAGAGAAAAAGGATGTCAGATCAGGAAAACTTCCTATGTGAGAGCTGGGACACATCAATCATGAATCAAGTGCAGCACAGAAAATATCTTACCATCTATGCTTTCATACACATCTCACACCATATAATGACTGCTCCAGATGGACTGTCCCTGATATTGTTCGGGCATTGAGGTGAACTGTTGATTTCCATTCATGAGTTGCTGTTGCAATTGCTGTTCTTGCTGGACTCTTAGATGCTCAAGAGCCTGGTAGTTCTGCCAACCTTTCTGCAAATCTGTCTGGGACTGGGCAGGCACAGTCTGTTTCCCAGGAAAGGGAAAGCTAACTGTTTTCCCAGTCAAGCCATTATTGTTAGATGTTGCATGAGTAACGACATTAGAGGAGTTATTAAATCCAGAGCCTTTTATTGATGATAACTGGTAGCCATCCAACCAGCTATAATCATCCATCAGTGGATTCTGACAGTTCAAGTTGGAACCCAGAACAGATTCATTCAGTTGTTTTGAAGGAACAGGACTAAAACCAGGGGGAGGGCCAAGATGTCTCACCGGTCGGCTGACTGGACTTTTTCTAGACCCTGCTGGCAAAGCCGAAGGAATCTTAGAAACCATTTCAGCAGCAACTCCAGATACTGCAACAGCATCTACCTTGGATGGATTGATCTGACCGTAGAATACACTCTCGGTACTAAGATTTCCCGAATTCTGCATAGTAGATTGCCACACAGAAGAATTTGCCATTGTTAAATCTTTTTGCATCTCATGTTCCATTAAATGCCCATTTTCCATGAACCTGACACTTTTCAAGCTATTAGCCAGAGAAGCAGCTTCTTCAGCTAACCACTTTGATGCTGCAGTCTGAACAGGCTGCTGCACATGCTGGGGTACCATGGCACCAACAGATGTAGAAATCTGAGGTCTTGCATCAAAAGCAACCTGTTGTCGAATATTGTCAAGAGGTACAGAAACAGAACCACCATAGAACTGTAAATCTCGCACAGAAGCATTTCGTGTGGGTTTAAGGTCCTCATAAGAAGCTGTTGGAGCATCATTCTGATTCTCCATCACTGCTGGCTTGAAAACAATCACTTCATCTTCATCATCGCCTCCCATGTATGGCTGCAGTTTAGGCCGCATCCCCAAATTCAGAGTTTTCTCAGGTTGTAACTCTTGCAACAATTCATTTGCTTTAGGCATGGCAGACTCAATAGTTAACACTGAATCATCAGAAAATGGGGATTCAACACCAATAACAAACTTCTTCATCTTTGAATCAAAGAATATTGTTTTCTGATCAAGCTTAACCATACTTGCTAGAGCCTTTCCTGCTGCTAGAATCCTCTTTATGCGAGCCATTTTCTCTTTACTTCCATCATTTCCTAAGGGTTGCTTTCTTGAAAAATCCAAAATGGTTTGTGCAGGTAGAAGTGGCAAAAATCCCCTCAACTCAAAGTCTTCCCACAAGGCAAGCCGGTTTTCAGTTTCCCCTTCTTCATAGCGGGTCATGTTATAAAAGCATGTCTCATCATCATTATCATCAAAGGAGATTGAGCAAACAGACAAAACCTTATTCAAGAAAGATATGCAATAGTTCCAAAATTTTAGCCTAACAGCAGCCTGTTTCTCATCCATATCACTGCCCGATGCAACATCAGGATAAGAGGACAACCATTCCACAAAAACCAGAATACCAGGTAAGAGGTAACTTGAAGAAGGATCTTGCAACTGCACACACCTCTCTAAAATGTGTCCCATAAACTCAAAAATAGCAGTAAATGCATTCTGCAGCAGAACAGCACGCTGTAGAATTTCTGCATATGTCTGACCTTCAGCTTCTCTCCTAACATTATGAACACTGAACATAAGAATGCAAACAAGTCGAACAATAAAGAGTCCATTCTCAGCTGAATCGGCACCAAAATTCAGTTGCTCTTCTGTACCAGAAGAAAGAAGCTCAAAAAATTCACTGCTAGTATATGCAAGAACTTCTGCAAAAGTCTCCAGACTGGACAAGGAATTGCAAGAGTGAGATTGACAGTACAAAAAGGAGAGAGAAACATAAATAGCGAAGGAGCATAATCAACAGAAACACCCAATCCTCAATAAATAATACCTTGTGCGAGTGAATAGAATGCCATTTGAGCGAACAAATCTAATGCAAAACGATTTAAGCATATCGTGGGTGTTCCTTTCCTTAACAACACCATTTTCCAAATTCATCTCTTTGGATGCAGGTTTTGCTTCCCCTTTCTCCCTTCCTCTGCCGTTTATGTGCACTGAAGACTCTTTCTGCCCAGAAACTTTAACAACCCCAACCAATTGAGAATAGCTTTGGCGGTTCTGCCAACAGATAGAACAAATATATTAAACTAAAAACAGAACAGCATAATAAGGCCAACAAGTCTAGGGAAAGTTTAGCACATGCTTAACCAACAGTTTAGCTCTTTGAAATTCATACCATAACACACCTTGCATATCATCTTAGAAGAAGCTGATAACAAGTATTCAGAAAAGAACCCAAAAAAAAAAATCTTTTGCACACCATCACATGTCAATAAAAATACAACTAAATACCTTTTCAAAAGCAACAATCAAGTTATAGCACCGGTAGGCTTGAAGAGAATTAAATTTTTACAATAAATAAACATTTTTCCTACTTACCTTTCGATGGATAAGATACTTTAATGTTTCAAGGGGAAAAATAGGAGCCAGTAAAGTTAAATGGATTGTCAAAATTCAAGAAATTACTTCAATGGCAAGTACTAGGGAATAGCCATTAAAGTTAATAGGAGCCAGTAAAGTTTAATGAGTATGAAAGCATGCACATGTTTCTACAGCGTTAGTTTAGGAAAAAAATGATTACACACAAAACAGAGACAGATTCACTGATTAGTAAACCATAATACACCTTTCATATCATCTTAGAAGAAACTGATAACAAATATTCAGAAAAGAACAAAAAAAATCTTTTGCACACTATCACATATCAATAAAGAAAATACAACCAAATACCTTTTCAAAAGCAACAATCATGTTATCTCTTGCAGTCGTGAAGGGATTATCCACAGCTAGACTCCTAAAATATCGATATACAGCCGCCAATTCATCCCCCGAGTAGGAAGCCAAAATTGCAAGCTGAAGAAATCAAATAACTAAGCAAAGTGAGTGGAAACAAAAACAAAAGGAATAATCAATTACTTTTAGCAACCATAAAAGTATCATGGTCAAACCTGATGATGGGGGTTACCGCTTGATGGCCAAAGAGATGCAGCTTGCAAGTAGTAACTTGATGCTGCTGCATACTCACGTGTCTTTGAGTCACCTTCTCCATACAATCCTTTGTATCTAGCCAGGTCACCCAGATATATCAAACAACGGTGACAAGATATCAAGCCTTTTTTCATATCAGAAGATTTCTTCCCATCTTTCTCCATAGCAATCCGATTATCTGAACCCTCAGAAAAGTAACCCAGTGGGAGTCCATATTTGGACCTAATTTTCAGAATCAAATCATGATAAAAGCCAGTTGATTCTGACAGAAAAGTTTTAAACTGAAGCCTGATTTTCATGATTCGGTCAGGCCTCACAGGTACTTTTGCACCATGAGACGTATTTGAGCCTGCAGAAGCTAGAGCAGCATTAAAATGAGCTCTCAATTCCTCAATACGCCGATAATGTAACTGCCACAGCGCATATTCTATATTGTGCTGCTCAGAAAAACCATGATCCTCTAGAATTATAGCTTCATAGTTCTCGCGCATATGTTGCCATGCGTTAGGGTCCGATGGAATT
>CAODLS011613067.1:0-13020 GCA_948243855.1 Flueggea neowawraea
TATTTTTGGTTGATTTTTCTCATTTCTTTAAAACTTTTTGAATCTTTTAATTTGTAAATTATATTTTTTGTTGATTTATTTATTTCAACAAATTAGTTAATTAATGATTCAGTAATTAACTAATTCGTTGCTATTGAATAATCGGACAATAAAATCGGATTATGCTATTGAATAATCAATAGCAAGATTTTATTATGCGTAATTTTGAATGACTAAGTAAATGTTGTTACTCCGATTTTATTTTCTAATTTCAATTTGAATTGTTTCACAATTTCATTTTACTGATTTGTTTATTGTTACGTATTTTAGTTAATAGATACAGAGACTTCACAATTGATTTAATTCCATATATATTTTTGACACTGCAGGTTGCACAAAATAATAAAGAATGTGGGCACTCCTGTCAAATTAAATTTCTAGCAAATTGAGTTGTCAAACTTTATTATCAGAATATGAATACATTTTTCCATCTTGCTAAGTTGATTTACTACCAAAAAAACATACCTTGATGCACTCCATAATTAAGTGAAATCCGTTCATTTTTTAATTTGTTTCCTAATTATTTCAAATTACTACAAAAAAACATTGATTTTTAATTTGTAATTACATCTACGTAATACAATGAGTTGTATGCTTATGACACATGTCATATAAATACAATACAAAGTGTCGTTCATTTAAGTTATACTTATGACACATATTAACATTTCAGCTAATATATTCCATTTTTTATTAGTATATAGACAGGATAAGGAAGGAAAATAAAACAAAAAAAAATAAAAAAATTACGATTTCTAATGGTTGTTGCATAGATTTTCTTTACACCAAAGAAAAAATTTCTAAAAAGAATATATAAGATAATAAATAATTTCTATTGAATGAAAGATTGATAAACACAACTTAATTATTAAAATAGCTTATGTCTTTTACTTTTTCAATTTGTTTTAATTTCATAATAATTAGAGTTTATATTTATAAAATAAAATTTTATAATATATTATTCTGAGGAAATTATTCGTTGTTGCTAAAAAAGTTGAAAATTTTGCAAATATATAGTACTTTTTTTGTATTTTTATTGTTTATAATACAAGGATTTTACTTAATATATTTTCGTATTTTTAGGATATTTTTTATTTATTCAATAAAAAAGGGTGGGACATACCAGAACAATCTCCTGAAGATTTCCAAGATGATTTATTAAGTGTATAAATTTACTCCTAAGTTTTGATTTTAGTGGCTTCAAATTCATTTGTGAATTGGAATAACATAATTTCCAATTGCAAATTAGTAGATATTTATTAGATAATGTGTCACGACCTGGAATCGGACCATGAATAGCATATGATTTGAAGCAAACCATGTGCCCGACCCACCTCGCACAAGTGTCGGAAGAACATAACTTCTAACCATTTTCATATACCACACATTTTCAAAACCAATTATAAATTATAACATTTACAGAAATAAAATACTATTAGATATAACGTAATATATAATTTAAACTAAAATGAGCATAAAACAATTGTGACTAAATCATATACAACATATAATAGTATACACTCAGAAAACCCACTAATAATCGGTGTAGAGTAGCTAACATAATCATATGAACTGGGCCCAAGCAAAACGACATTCACTGATAAACATATGATCCTCATCGAGCGCCGAATATTAGATAGAACGAACACTGGATAACCTGAAAAATGTTAGGAGGGTGAGAAAAATCAATAAAAGATAACAGTATAGATCGCCTCTGGGACTCACACAAACCATTTTGAAAACATTTTCAGAGAACTACCACATGCACATATATACTCAGATAATACTAATATACACGCCAATACGTACTAGTATTGTTTCAAAAACATTTCTAAAAAATGGTTTGCAGACAAAGTAAACAACATGCAGACATATATATTATTTATCAGACATATATCATATAGGGAGTCATATATTTATCATAATACAGACGACATGCAATTAAATATTTACTATGTATACAAAGTTCAGAATATATCATGCTATCATTGATCATACATTTATAATATACCGAAACTGTACCAGATAAGATCAAAGACATACTAAAAACCTTGAAAGACCAAATAACACCTGACTTAACAAGGCCAACAACTAACAGCCTTAGGGGCCCCAAATAGTACTAGGCACCCTAAGGGTCTCAAAGCTAAACAAACAAAAAATGATCGTAAGAATATATCTATGAGCATTGCAGTCCACGGGCTCCAGTATGATATACTCCATTAGATCACAACAAAACTATATCATAAGAGTATGATCAACAATACATACTCTCTAATACAAAGACCATACACATTCAATTATTTATTCAAAACATAACATATAGCTATTTAATAAGTACTAGAGACGAACCAGAAGCAGAGAGAAAGCAGACGTTGTGGTCTATGTCACTAAGCAGAATCAAATGTATGTGTGTCTGGCCGGACACATGACTACCATATTACTCTAGTATCTAGGGTCTTGACAGAGCATTGATATATCAAAGGCTACACTACCTCGTAGCTAGGTGTCTTGAGTCAGAATAAACAAACAAATAAATATGTACAGAAAGCAGACTTACAGAAATAAACAAATAGATACAGAAGTATTACTGACCATAATAGATACAGAAATAAAAAATAGATATAGAAGTATTATCGACCATAATATATCATACACAGATAATAGAATTTCATATCTAATTATTTAAAACATATATACTATTAACAAACGGGCATACTAAGTAGAGAATTAATTACAGAAGTTATTATAGATATATTACATATATAATAAAATATTAGAATTATAATATACGGTATGCAAAATTACAGATTTCTTACTACACAGGAATCATATATATACTTCAAGTCGAATAATTATTACAGAAGAATATTTACATAATTAATATCAAACGGATATTTTCTTATCAGAGAAGTATCACACATATCATATTTTAAATTAGCCCAACCATTAATTAATTAAGTTACAAATCTAAGGCTAACCCAGCAAAAATATATAGTTTTAGAAGACAAAGTCTATTTGTTTAGAGCTGCAATCGCACTCACCTAGACTCTGTGCCAAATAATCCAAAATCACGAATCACTAGTGGATAGCTGGGCTCCTCGAAAATCAAACAGAACTGAAAGCAGACAAATTGTATCGGGGTCAAATATAGTACGATACTGTGGTATTATAGAGTATGCATGAAATGCAAATGCAGATCTTAAACCTCCGATGACGTTGAGAATTCTATTGTGATCGAAGATTTAATGCTCTTGACGAAAATAGAACACCTTTGCAAAATTACAGAATAGTCCCTAAATTTTTAGCAAATTATCCTTTAGTCCCTAAGACCTCAACAAATTACATATTAGTCTCCAGACTTTCCAAAATTACAAATTAGTCGTCTAAGTTATTCATAATCATATTTCAGGCATCCAATATTCAAAATATTGTATTTAGTCATTGCCACAAAAATCTATTCAAAAATACCCTAAAATTCGTATCGATCGAAATCCAACGTTCCAATACACTCAAATCAACTCTATTCAATATTAAGAACTTAAATCTATAACCACTGTCATCAAAACAACTCAAAATTATCACAGATTCAACCAAACTCGTAGCAAACTCTAACCCATACAAAACTACATAAAATCTCTCAAATCCAAGTTCGATATAAGTGTTTCTAGACTTGTTCAATCATGATCTAACATCCTCTAACTCCCATTCCAACATAATCAACAAAATCCGAATCCTAAGTTCAAATTCGGCCAAAAATCCAAATCTGAGATTCAAACATGAAAATGATGAAAGAAATGAAATGGAAGCTTGATCTTACTGCAAGAAATGTTTAGGAGTGATGGAAAGACAATGGGAGAGAGATTCAGACGAGTTTGAGAGAGATTTGAGTGAAAATGAGAGTAAAATAACGAAGGAGGTTGAGTTTTGGGTGTTATAAAGACTGACGGATCAAAATGCACCATTTCAGTGATTTACAAAGCAACATACGTCATTTCCAAGCACAACTTAAGTTGTGATGCTTAGAAATGCACTTAGTAGCCTCAATTTCGCAAAATGGATAATCAACATACGTTATACAAACCATAACGTACGTTGTAGCCTCACAACGTACGTCTTCCATTTCATGATATAAATTATCTGAATTTCTAGATAACGTATGTCTTTAAATGTGCCAACGTACGTTGGCCTTATGGCAACTTGCCTTCGCGATGTCGTTGGCTCACGCACATGTTGGATCATTCATGGAGCTCAACAACATCCAAACTCACGAAAATAGCATCATTAAACATTTTTAATCGTCCAATTATCTTCTTACACAATTAATTATCATCTCAAACAATCAAGGATCAGATCGGAATTGAAAGGAAAATTACAGAAGATTGAGTTGGAAGGGACAAGGTTTCAATTGGAATTGAATGAGATTCTACAGAAGATTTTATCGAAATAGGACGAGGTATTACATAATGAATAAATTCGTTATTAAGAAACCAAAGAATAGGGTTGAATATTCTGATATACATTACAAGCATTTAATAATGCACATTTTAGAAACCTATTGGAGGCACTGACACATGAAATACCTGCCGACCGTATTCCAAGATCACTGCCATTGAAACCCAGGAACTCGGAGATGTTTCCATTGCCGTTGTGCATTTGAAAGATGGTACTACTATCAAAGCCAAGGTATTTGCCTTTCGACGAAGTTATTTCATTATTAGATTCTAGACTTCACCCATCAGTTTAAGTTTTTAGGCGAAACTGATTCCTGAGATTTTCCATTTTTTTGGTTGATCGGCCACAAACACAAATTCTTTTGCATTCATAATGTTCTGAACATGGCATTATAGGTGCTGATAGGATGTGATGGGGTGCACTCAGTCGTGGCAAAGTGGTTAGGACTGAAAGAACCAGCCCGCGCAGGAAGATCAGCTGTGCGTGGGTTGGCAGGTTATCCTCAAGGTCATGGGCTCAAACAGGAAGTTCAGCAGTTCGTATATCCAGGCAAAAGGGGTGGTTTGGTGCCATTGAATGACAAGGAGATTTATTGGTTTTTAGCTTTCAAAGGTCAGTATTGATTGCTTTTGTCTAAAGATTTACGATCAATTTATGAAATGAACATTGACAATAGGGAGTGGCACGGTAGGATGAATGAAACGTGTTAATTGTACGATTGAATTAACTAATTGAACGATTTGAGCTTTACTAAAAAATAACAAAGAATAGTCACCGGTTGTCGATCAATTGGGAGTACAGTTTGGGAAAAATTCTCGAGTTCGATCCTCCCTAAACATAGTGAGGCGTAGGGGGCTTTGACTTTGACATAGCAAAAAAAATATTATCACTGTTAAAATGGATGAATATATCTGTTGTCAAAAAAGAATCTTCGAATAATTTATTTTCATGATTGCAGTAACTCAAAAACGATTTATTTTGGAGTACATTACGAAGATGATGTTCTTGATCTCTACTTTATTTCAGGAGAAAATGCTCCAGCAGACCCAAAACTGATACAGAAAGAGGTAATTGAGAATCATGCGAAGAACTTCCCTCCAATATTCTTGGACGTGGCCCAACATGCTGACCTGTCTTCACTGAGTTGTGCACCATTGCTGCTGAGGTATCCTTGGCAAATTATTTTTGGAAATTTCAGAAAAGCAACTGTGACGGTGGCAGGAGACGCAATGCACCCAATGACACCTGATTTAGGCCAAGGTGGTTGTTCTGCACTAGAAGACGCTGTCGTTTTGGGTAGACACATTGGCAATTCTTTCATCAAAACTGGAAAACTTGTTTCAAACGATATTGCTTTAGCCATTGATGAATACATCAAAGAAAGAAGATGGCGTGTGTTGCTGGGTTGGTCACTGGTTCGTATTTGTCAGGATGGATTCAACAAGAGGGGTCAAAATGGGGGATGGAGTTTTTGAGAGATAAAATATTTTATTAATCTTTTGGAAGATTGTCAGCGATCATGCAATATGATTGCGGAAAACTTCCTGTTATTTCCCATGATGAACCAGAGGATCCGAGTAAAAGAGACTAAGATGTCAGCAGTGCCTATAAGAGTAAATGATGTTATAACGAGTTTTTTGGAGCTTTTTTTGTTGAATTTCGAAGTCGTGAATTTTTTGTTAAATTAAATTTGTTAAATCAATGTAATAAAATTCTGTTGAATTGGATAATGTGAAGGAATATATAAGCAGCTCGTTTATTGAGCTTCCTAAAGTGCTTTTTTTATTCAACTCTTCAAGTGTGCTAACCAGGTTTGATGGAGAGAATCCGTTGAGACAAAATTAGTTTCAATCATACTAAAAAAAACAGTAGCTAATTATTTAAATTTGATTTTATATTTTCTTTACCAAACAAAATTGAGTTTATATTGTACAAAAAAAATTAATAAGATAGTATTACTTACGGTTTTTTTCTAGCGTAATTATAAATTTAACTCCAAAATTTTTAAAACTTTTGATTCGAAGTTTTTGTTGAAGCCAAAGTATAGTAGCACACTCTTGTGTGGTTGAGGAGGGGCCGCGTTCTATGGTTGAGGAACCTAGATTCGAGGTTGATATTGGAACATTTCATGTTCGACAAAGTTTCACCACTATTGAAACTCTGCGTTTTGACCATGCAAAGCGCAAGGACCTAGAAAAATTTATTTACTCAACTGTACACGTTTGTATTCGGTCATATACTCATTATGTATTCATTGTGTACACGTTTGTATATGAATTTTCAAATAACATATCTATAGTATTTAGTGTTCTGCATGTTGTGTAAACGTTTTAAATTGGTCTTGTTGCCTCAAATCCGCAATAATAGCAAAATGGATGAACTGAATGAATGATTGAAGACGAACACTATGAGTCACTTCAAATCCTGCAAGAATGAAATAAAAATGAGGCTGGTTGGTATTCAAGGGACTCTCCGATGCTTAAGTTAATATTTAATTCGTTAGAGTTTTAAGTGTAAAATTTGGTGTAGAGAATGTTCCCTTTCAAATACAATGAAGTCTCCTATTTATAGGGAGGGTGATGATATAAATGTAATTTCTGCAAATGTTTTTAAGATAATGCCTCTTTTATGGGCTTTTAGATTTATTTATTGAGTTGTGCTAAATAGGTCTAAGTCCATATTACACTAATTGCTCTTCACTTTTATTTTCGAGTGTCCCAATGATAGGAGGAAGTTTTTTTTTTAGTGAACTTCAACTTAGCGATCAACTTTCTTCTCATCATTGAGAGATTGCTTGGGACCATTTATGACCTATTCTTGACTTTAGGGATTGTGCGGAATTTTTTTGAAACTTTAAAGGTTGATTGGGACCTTCAGCTAATAAATGTTCATCGCAGGGACAAAACGGTAACATGTATTGAGAATGGGGACTAGGGGGATGTTTGCCGAGTGGAATTGAGTTGACTCAGTATTGGCTCGGTACCGTCTTCCTTATGTGATTTTCTTCCCTATTTTTTTTTTTATTTTCTTTCCTTCTTTGCATGTAATCAGATCCTTTTTTGGCTTGTTACAGATTTGATCTTGATTTCCTTCTTGATTTTGTCTTCCAAATTTATTTGGATTTTACTCTCATACAAGTCTTGAACCCTAATGCTATATAATCTCTATTTTTTGGCTTCTCTTCAATTCTTTTTTGCCGTCCATTACCCTACAACGTGTTCCTCTTCTTCTCATTACTGAGTTCTCTAAGAGATTTTTTCAAATGAAGGCTTGTTCCTTTTCATATGGCTTGGACCATTTTCTTCCTCTTTCTTCACCTTTTTATTTTTATTCTTTTATATGGCTAAAAACTGTCTCTGTTTTTTTTGGCATGTTTGTGCATTTTTTTATAGAGATTTGTAGGTTAATAATGGAGATAGTGGTTGGATGTTGGTGGTCAGAAAGTTGTGAATAGTGAAAAAGAAGAATTGAGAATGGTGGTGTAGCCTTAAAGTCAACCAAATCAAGAGTACACATGCAACCATTCGGATTGTCAACAAAAAGTGCAGATAGAGGGGCTGATCTATTCATTTGTTCATGGTTGTAGTTCCTGATTTTTACGTGCTGGTCGGATGAGGCGGTTGAATGAGGAGAAGAATTGAGAATGGTGTCCTTTTAGCCTTAAAGCCAACCGAAACAAGGTTAAATAAGATGCCATTCAAAATTCAACAAATAGCATTCAGAAGAGCCTATTCATCTCTTTCTGTTGGTGGCACTGTTGCAGCCCAAAGACTAGAGAATTGCTATTTTTAGCCTTAATGCCAACCAAAACAAAAGTTAAAATTAGTACCATTCAGAATATTAACAAAAGTAACAGTAGAAGAACTAGTTTGTGATCTTGTCCTAAGTTGCAGACCTTGGTTCGAATCTATCTCTCTGCATTCTTTGGTAGATCCAGCAATATTTTATAAAAAAGTACTGTTGTACATATAAATCAGACGCCCATTTGGGTCAGCCAATTTTGTGGCGTGACCTTCCTCCTGTCCACAAGGGTTCAAGTCTGAAGTTCCACTTTTTTAAGCGTATTTTCCAACTGGATGACCGATGGGCAGGAACGTTCACCGCCTGAACCGTCCACCTCCTCTGATTAAAGACTAGCTCCATGTGCTCTAATTTACTGAAGATGACCTCCATGCAACATGAACTCGAGAAGCCTCCCTTTTTCTACTTCTTTTTTAAACTGAAGACCAAATTAATTTAGATGGATTTTCTTTAATCCCTTTAGACATTGAACTTACTTCTTTGGATGATGCATTCTCAGTTTTTGGGGAATTTTGACAAGAATTTAATTGTTGATTAGTCATTTTGGATTTTTTTCTGGACTTACAATACAGTTCTTCTCATGGTGTTATTGTTGATGTTTTGCTTTGGACTTGTCACTATTGATTCTCAATCACTTAATTGAAACTTATTTTTTGAGTTAAGTGATTTTTTGATTGTAATAATAATAATGATCTTATTTTTTACTATGCCACTGCATGTATTATTTTTCTTCTCCGAGCTTCGTGTAGGGCCATGTTGTATTGTTCGACTTGATTAATTCACAATTATTTTCCGTGCATGTTCATGATAAATCTTCGTTTGTCACACACTTAATGGTTTTTTCGTGTTCTTGTGATAAATCACGATTATTTTCTGTGCATGTTCAAGACAAATCTTTGTTTGTCATACGCTGAACGATTTTTTTGTGTTCTTGTCATAGATCACAATTATTTTCCGTGTGCGCTCATGACAAGTCTTTGCTTATCACACGCTTAACGGTTTTTTCAGGTTCTTATAATAAATCACAATTATTTTCTGTGTGCGCTCATGACAAATATTTGCTTATTACACGCTTAACGGTTTTTTGTGTTCTTGTAATAAATCACGATTATTTTTCGCGTGCGTTCATGACAAGTCGTTGTTTATCATACGCTAAACGGTTTTTTCGTGGTTTGCATGCTTTTGTGATGAGTTCTTGGTTTTTCCCAAAGTTTCTACTCATCATATGCTTTAGCAAATTTTCTTGGTGATGGGGATGAAGCCTACACTTTTATCACATTCTAAGTATAGGTTTGACCCATCCACTCTCTTCTTTTTGTATATATATTTATCAATCTTAAGACTTCTTCCTCCGATCGATGTAGAGGGCAGTACATGTGTGTGATCTCATAGTGTATACATAATGGTAAAAGTGATGCATAGGTGTACAGAATTAGATGCAATCTACACACATGATGTATGCAAGTGTAATGTTTATGCAAAAAAGTAAAAAAGACGCAAAGACTCATAGGCTTACACATGATGTAATTTTGCCCACAAAGGGCTCTATTGATTTTCTCCTCGGACTCTTATCTTTTTGACTTCCGCATGGAGTGAACCTTGCTCTATGGACTTTCATCTTCTTGGACTCCAATGACTAGAGTTTATCTTGCTCCCCAAACTCTCGTCCTATTGGCTTCCATATGGTTCAATAGAAGTTCTTCTACCATTAGATATTGCTTTGTTGAGGTCCTCAAATCTTCCACCTTTTCTTCAATGTCTACAATCTTTTCCTCCTCGATGGTGGTCTTTCAAGAACTTCAACCTTTGTTGCTTATGCCATTACTTCCTTTGAAAGAGATAATTTAGGAAATGCATCTAAATGGTTGTTTTTGAATGATTTATGAGTTTGAAATTCTTGAAACATTATGCCAGTGTTTGCACCTTCCTCAAGTGTTGAGCTATTGTTGGCTTTTTTGCTTCATACTCCTGCAAAAATTGTTACACTATTAATTGTAAATCACTATGAGCCACCAATTTTTTAGTTTGTAACTCTCTCTTGATGACCTATTCTTTGTGAATCAAATATTGCTTTTTATGTGAATTTTATGCTTCTCTTCATGACTTCCTTTTACTGCCTTATTCCCAGCTTCTCCCGAGATTTTGGCTTAAAAGCTTGGAGGAAGCACTATATAAAAAATTATTTGAATGAAATTTTTTGATATATGATGTTTCTTCATTTTATGTCCCTAAATCCTTGTTGTCACTTAGATGGATTGTGGTACTTGAAGTGTCTGTTCTTACGAAGGATTCTCGAGGATTGCAAAATGTTCTCAACTTTATGTTTTTTGTTGCGACCATCTACTTGAGATTCCTTCATTTGATGATAGTTGGATTCACAAAGTTGTGAGTTTTGGTTAAAGTTTCTAAGGGATCAAGGGATCCAAGCTCTAAAGAATTAAGTGCTTCGAAGGAGTGGCATCTTTGAAAAAATGATGCCTTCGCGAGACAATATTGTTGAAGGGTTGCTCCCGAGGGTGTTACTGAAGGATCATTTCCAAAAATGCCTTTGAAGAATGACCTTGGGGAATTCCTATGAGGAATGAACTTAAGGAATGACTCTAAGGAATTTTGCTAGGGAATTTGATTGAGGAATGAATGAAGAATTATGTGAGGAATGGCTCCAAGGAATCTCTCTGAGGAATGATTCCTAGGAATTCTTCTAATGAATCTCTTTATGAAATGACTGAGGGTTTCTCCGAGGAATGGTTTTGAAGAAATTCTCTGAGGAGCTACTTTGAAGGATGATTATGGAGAGTTTATCTGAGAACAAATCTGAGGAATCTGACGAATAACTCCAAGGAATTGGCTCTAAGGATTTTCTCGAGGGAATGGTTCTAAGGATTTTTTTTCTGAGGAATGACTTTGAAGAACTTCTCTAAAGAATTTATTCTAAGGATTTTCTCTAAGGAATGTCCCTGAAGGATTTCTTCGAAGGATGATTTTGAGGAGTTTTTTAAGGACATTCTGAAGGATGCTCCAAATAAGGTTCTAAAAAGTGCTTTTTGGAGGGCTTTGAGAGTGCTCTAGAGGAGGCTTTAAAAAGTTCTTTAAATAAGAATGGCTTTAGGGATGGTTCTAAAGAGTACTCTGAAGAATAATGACTTCGGAGGGTGGTTCTAAAGTGTACTTCGAAGATGAATGGTTTTAAGGAGTGACTCTAAAGAGGACTTCAAAGGTGTATGACTCTGGAGGGTGATCCTAAAGATGACTCTGAATATGAATGGCTCTAGATGATGGTTTTAAGGATGACTCTGAAGCTGCATGGCTCTACATGATGATTCTAAAGTAGGCTTCAAAGGTGGATGGTTTCGGAGGATGATTCTGAAGAGGACTCCGAAGGTGTATCGCTCCTAATGATGGTTTTGAGGAAGGCTCCAAAGATATATGACTCTAGAGGATGGTTCTAAGCCAGGTTCCAAAGATATATGACTCTAGAGGATGGTTTTGAGGAGTGCCTTTAAGTAGCTTCTAAGGAGTTCTCTAGGCAGTTCTTGAGGAGTTCTTCAAGGTGAGTTATGAGGAGTTCTCTAAGATAGGTCCTAAAGAGTTCTCTGAGGTGAGTTCTGAAGAGTTCTCCGAAGTAGGTCCTGAGGAGTTCTCCGAGGTAGTTTTGAAGAATTCTCTAAGGTAGGTTCTGAGGAGCTTTTTGAAGAAGATGGGTTCTAAGGAATGACTTTAAAGAGGGATTTGAGATTGATGATTCCAAGGAATAGCTCCATGGGAGTAACTAGAGAAAATTTTGAAGCTCCACAGAGAAGATTCTTAAGATTTTCTCCGAGAGCTTCACAAAAACAAACTTGCTAAGACCTCCTGAGGATGGAAAAGATCAAACTCTAAATTAATTGAAATGGGAAAGAATGTTGGAAGAAATCAAAGAAAAATAGCAATGAATGGTTGAAAACACAGCTTTTCGCTCGATTTCCCACAGACGGCGGCAATTGTTGTTACCTCAATTCTGTAATAATAGCAAAATGGATGAATTGAATGAATGATTGATCACAAAACTATGAGTCACTTCAAATCCTGAAGAATGAAATAAAAATAAGGCCAGTTGGTCATCAATGACTCTTCGACGCTCAAGTTATTATTTAATTCTATAGAGTTTTAGGTATAAAGTTTGGGTATAGAGAATGTCCCCTTTCAAATATAATGAAGCCTAAAATCCCAATATGGTAATCCAAGAGGGGGGCAAATTGGATTTCTTGCTGGAAATAAAATCTTTTGAAAAACTTTTGTAATATGTTTAAATCAAAAAATGCAGCTCAATCCAAAACATAACCACAAAAATGATAAGATAAAGAGAGAAAGGGATAGAAAAACAAAGTCCAATGTTTATAGTGGTTCGGTCCTCTTTGACTTACGTCCACTCCTCTAGTTCACTAGAGAGTTTCAATTCACTAAGCTTCCTTACTTCTGGGTGAAGGCAAACCGATTACAATCCTTGTTTTTACGGGATCAACAAGAAAACCATTTACACCTTATTTTTGCTGGTTACAAACAAGAAAACCACATTCCTTTGTTTTTCAAGGAAACAAACAAAGTAAACCTATTATTCTCTCAAGCTTCACAACCAAAGTTTGATTACAACAGTATTCTCAACTCAGTGTTTGGAAATAGGTAGCAAGTTAATAGCTCAGTTGGTAAGCAAGAGTGATCAAGAACAAGACAAGAATGCAATAGGAAAGA
>CAODLS011613222.1:0-11167 GCA_948243855.1 Flueggea neowawraea
TTTGTTTAAAAATTATTAAAAAAATCTTTAGAATAAAATGTATTATTGGTATTATAGTTAATTATTGAATATAACAAAATTTACAAACCAATTGACGGGATAAAATAACAAATTAAAAACAAAATTTTGAAAAAAAAAAAAGAAAACGGGAAACCGACCTGGAATCGAACTGGATCCGAACCGACGGTTAAACCGGTCAAAATCGGTTAAAACCGAACCGAACCGAAATCGGATCAAACCATAAAAATCACGGTTCGGTTTCGGTTCTCACATTTGACAAACCGAAATCGGTTCCGGTTTCGGCAACACCTCTATATAAATTCACCCTGTGATCTTTAGACCGCTATCAGCCTCGGTTACATTCTCAGACTATCCTGTTCATAGAACAAAAAATAACAATTATGGACAGCCAACAGCCGGATGTGAACAATGCCCTTAATCTTGCTCACCCATTAGTAAATTGTTGAGCCGCAAGTGCACAGTTATCCAAGTAGTAAAAATATCGTTCCCACGAGAATTATGAATTTACCCACTAATCAATTTAGTTTCAATTTGTTTGAGAGATAAAAATTGAATGATTAATAAGATAAAGAAAACAACAAATATAAACTAAAATTTAGATAATGCTTGACAAACAATCAATTTTACAACCTAGGAATTAACACTATCCACCTTCCTTCTTAGTCTTTCTAATGAGTTTGATGATGTTAAAGCTCTTGATATCCAATGATTTTAGTTATCCTCTCTCAAGCAATAACTAACTATCGAATTAGTTAACAAGAGTGAAATTATAATATCTCAATTACCAATTCCAGTTCAAGTTATGCCAAGCGATGCATTAAGCAATCCTTCAAGCAAATAGTTCATCATCACGATCTCTCAATGATTCTTAATTAAACCGATATTTATAGGTCTATTATGCGTCAATTCTCATTGCTCACATAACACAAATAATCTAATTCAATTTCTCAATCGTAATTAGAACAAGTTATTCAATAAACATCGCAAAGCTTAATATTAACCCCAAAAAATTAACATAGAAGAAATACTTCAAGAGTTAATTCCTACAAAAGATTTAGCTATCCATAATGACAAAAATAAATAAAACAATAATGATAAACAATTCAATCACAATGAATGAGTTCTAGAGAGGAAGAGTAAAAACTCTTTGTCGTCGCTTGAATTATTCTCTTCGATCTTGACTCCAAAACTTCTCTCTTGACCTTCTTCCAAAATGAATGGAGAATGGAACAAAATGAGTAGTGAATTGTGTTGTGTGGAATGATGATTATATTGGGATAAATATTGTTCTTCTTTCAAAAGAGAGATTTTTATAGCATTCTTTTAAGATGCCCTCTTAAATTGTCCTATCAATGTGTTTCAATGCACTTTGAGTAAGTTACAATTGAATCCCTCTCCAGTTTCTCTAAGTGAAAATCGTCCTTTTAATTGCTGTCTAGTTCCTCTCGGTTGAGACAAATGTCTCAGTCGAGACACTGCTTCAGACTTCTTTTTTTCCGAGTTGAGACTTTTGTCTTAGTTGAGATAAAATTTGTGCACATCAATGCTTTCTTTAATTTGTCTCTTTAAAATATGCTACCTACACCAAAACTTATTTAACACATAAGTAACATCAAGCATCCATTACTTGACCAATTAAAACCACAATTAAAAATAACTATTAAACACATTACAAATGGACAAAAACATAAAACACACATAAAGACACATTTACTCTAAAATTAACTCCTACAACCAACTAACTCACACATTAACACATGAAATAAAACAATAACAACACATTAAAAACCAACAGAATTAACCAAATTTCACAATTATCATAAATGTGCCTAACATCCCCACCAAGAGATGTTCAGCAGGTACCGCAACAGCAACCCCGAAATGCAATGAGAGACTTAAGAGCCAAATTTCCAACCAGGATTTTAGGTTGCTGTGTTTACTCATTTTATGTCCCAGATATCCCGAATACTCATGGGGGCCAAATGTTTGCAGTCTGTTAATAAATTAAAAAATTCACTTATAAAAAAACATAGTACGTAGAAACATCTACCAAGCAAAACTGAAAACTTCTAATTAATGTAATTTCAAAAATTAAATATTATTCATTATTAACCTTACAAAAGAGAGATAATTTTGAAAAATTTGAATGCTCTTAAAGTTTGAATCTAAAACCTTTGTTTACCAACTAATCTATCCAACTTCGGCAAAAAATTAAATATTATAGGAGAACCATGCTACAACAAATTGAAACTTCTTTCGAAAGAAAAATATGCCCCAACTTCTTTAAAGATGTGATGCTTAATCTTACAATCTAAGATGGATATAATCCTCAACTTGCATCTAATACATAATAGCTCGACGCTAGTGATTTTTATGTCATTACACTGAAAATAATGACTTAAACATGACAAAATATACTATTATCAAGTTCATGAGAGTACGATAACTTTAATTGAAGATGTATAATGCAAAGAAAATGGTTGTTATTTGGATATCATTCAAGTTCGACACTATTTAATTTCATCAACTTAGAGTCAAAATTGTATGATGATAAGCAGCAGGGTCTACGTAACATCTTTTTTTTTTTTAAATATATATAAAAATAAATAAAAGCCAAAACGGTGCGTTTTGGCACCATTATTTTGAAACCAAGAAACCCGATTTGCTCCTCTCCCTCGTTCATTTAATTCCCATTTTTTTCACACAAAACTCACTCAAATTGCTCTCCAATTCGTCCCTCACGCTCCCTCTTTGCCTTTTCTTCAAATTTTGCATTCAATCAAGGTAAAATCTCTCATTCCTCTCTTTTTTTCTTCATTTTCATGGAACATCAAATGAGTTTTGTTTGGATTTGAATGGATGACGAGTTTGGAGGTTATGCTTGGTTTTGATGCTATTTTTTGATGAATTTGAGATGGTTTTTGATGGATAATATTAGAATGGGTGTAGGAAAGATGCATTACCATATTATCATTTTTTCCACAATTGGACTTTAAATATGTAGCTAGAGACGGATTGATGAAGCACATTTAAACTTCTAAACTTAAAAGAGACTCAATATTTCAATTAATAAATTTAGACAGTTAACTTTTAAGAAAATTTTAAAAATAAACAACAAAGAATTTAATAAGACACCTGAAAACTCTTCATTTTCCCCCTAATTTGACTAAATGTCGACTATTTTGTAAGTTTTTTTATGTATAAAAAAATATAGTATGTATGAAGTTAGAAAATTGTTCAAAATAAAGTAACGTGCAATGTATAATGAAAAGGAAACGTTGAAGCTGATTAATTTCCTCATAAATAATAAAGCAAATCCATAATTAAATAAAACTAATTAAGATGGTGAAAGCTTGTTTACATCGATCAATTTAACTTATCCATCTTATAATTAGTTTTATGCACATTACAAAACGTCAAACGATATTCAGTGAAACTATTGAATGAAGTTTAGAGCATTCAGCCATTAACGATGTCTTTGTCAAGGACTTCCATACCAGTGAAAAGCTTGTTGCGGACCAATTAATCATAGTTTATTAGACATCCCTTTTATCATGGAAAGCAAATATATAATATCCTAAGTTTTTAATGATTTTTCCAAAGGTATTTGTTTTATGCACTCAACATTTTTATTGAATTTACTCTAAAACATGTCACTTTTAATTTTAAAAAGTTGTAACTCATTGGTATTCGAGTCATCTTCAACTTTAAAGAGTCGGAAGTTTAATTCCCAATAAGAACAAAAAGATGACTTATCAGGAAAAAACAAATGTCACTTTTTTTAATTCTTTTCTTTCTTTTTAAGTTTTCATCATCTATTGGATTATTAGGTTCTATGTATTGATAATTTAAGATATAAAAAATAATAATAATGCACTATTAGTACTATGGATGTGCTAATTAGGCCGAGGAGGATAATTTTAAACATTGAATTAGGTAATGATATGAGGTCCAAAGCTTTATGCACTAGCAAGCATTTCCACAAATGTGATCGCCTACTTAATAAGCTATTCATAATAAAAATCTACACATCGTTGAAGCCAGACCAAAAGTAGTTAGTTATAAAGCAAGGACATCCATGATTACCATTACCATGTCCACCAAAATTTTTTGTGGTATATTGATGAAGATGCATAAAATTACAAATTTATTATTTCAACTCAATGATTTTATGTTATTCTTAAATAGATTTTTTTTGGTCAAAACATCAGAGTTTGAATGTTAAAAAACACTTATTTAAAGAGGAAAATTTGTTAACACTATAATTGCATAATGATTTACTATTTGTATTAAAAAAAACTACATATTTATTCATAGAGTCAATATTGTAATTCCCGAAACAATTTATACATATATTATATATAAGCCATAGCTTTGTGGCATTGAGCTTGGAGCACCATACATTAATCTGAACTTTAGGGATCTTAAATAAACAAATTGTTTGGTTAATGTATTGGCAATTTCTGCTCAATTAAGATATGATATGATTCACACGAAATTATTTTTATATTATATGTAATAAATTATAATATATAAATATTATCAGACAATTTTATGATACGTAAACACAAATTGTTGATTTTTAACTGAATAGAAGTACGCACTTGGAAGCTTATGCCCAAAAACCTACAAATATGCATCAACAGACAAAGATTATATAATAATGGCTCTGATACTGAGTTTATACAGTACCTCCAAAGTTGTATGATTGTGACACTGGTCATACATTTTTGCTATTGACCATTTAACTTTGGTTAGGTATAATAATCAATATTTTATGAAAATATTTATGTAACCTAAAAAAATAATCTAAAAATCTATTAAACTAGAAATACGATAACCGATCATATTGCAAGATCATCATGATGTCTATAACCGACCACTTGTTTGTGGCTACAAAAATCGGATGCTACTATATGTTTGTCCACCTCAAAACCCAAACATTTTGAATCTAAAAATTTATTAAATCTTAATAATTTATTTTTTACTATTTATCCAAAATATTCTACTTTCAAGAATATATTTAATTTTTCTATTTTTGTGAATTGTTTTCATTCCATTGCCAAGGCCATATCAAATCACGGTACCATACGTTGATATGATGAATTGTCCTTTTTCTCATCTATTTAAGTTTAATAATAAATTTATATTGAAAGAAATATATTCGGGTTTTAATTTTTCAGCTACTAACAGTTTTTGATCAATCCTAGTCTACTTGTTTATGAAAATATACATATTCCAATTTTGGTAGTACTTCAGTGATCATTTGCGTTTTTAGTTCTATGGATATGTAGTGATAGAGTAGATGAGAGTTTAATGTTTAAGTCAATAAAATATTTAACTGTAATAGATTGAACAAATATATTGTAAATTAATAAATCAATATTTTCATTGTCCCAAGAGGTTATATCTGACGGTAATTACTTAATATTTATAGATGAATGTTTCAGTTTCGAATCTTATTGGAGGTAGTAGGTAAACTAATTGCTTTAGATTTTGTCCACCCTTACCTTTCTTAAAAAAAATTATTTTTCATGAAATGTTAGAGATTCAGGAATCAGTAGTATACCATGACATCTCAACTAGGTTGATACTCCAATAACACCTGCATTACCTTTTCAAGCTCCAAAATATTATTAAAAAAATAAAAAATCTAATACAAATGTCCATAATGAGGAAGCTACATAAAACAATAGCTCTCCTTAGAACAAATTTTCTCACAAACAAGATGGCTACAAAAATTAGGAAAATTGTGCCACCAATGAAAGCTCAGGTTCCGCACTCCAAAATTTGCGAGACCATCCGCTACCTTATTCCCTTCTCTGCAAGTATGCAATACCCCAACGTACATATGGTCAAGCAGGTTAAGACATTCTGCTCAGTCAAGTCGACAAACCCAAATAACCTCCAAAGTCTTTGTCTTGAAAAGTTGAACTAAAAACACAGTCACTTTCAAGCCATAGGTTTTGCCAGCCAATCTCTGATGCTTTACTAACTGCAAACATTGCAGCTTTGAGTTCAGAAATAAAAATCGGTGAATCACCTGTAGAGAAGGCAAAAGATCCCTTAGAAAAACCTCTTGAGTTTCGAAAAATTCCGCCCCGCACTAGAGAAGCCGAGAGTATTAAAAGTAGAACCATATGTGTTGACCTTGGTCCAATTAACAAGCGGCGGTTGCTAAACAACATAAATTCTTAGCTCTCTCCTTAGGATTCCTGTAATTCCAAGATTTCTAAAGAGTTGCAACTCGTCCGTTGTTTAATTCATACGCCCAATTTTAAATCTATCAGCCTCCCTACTACATTTCCATAGTGCCTTCATTTGGGAGCTTTACTGAACATTCATTGCAACCAATATCAGTGACTTAAGCGTGCCATTACTATGAGCTCGAATGCCAAACAACGAAGAAATTGCATTCCAAAGTTGCATGCTGACTCTACAAGTCATGAACAAATGATTCAGAGTCTTCCGATCCTCCTGGAAAAATGAACACATGAATGGAAAATTTAAACCCTTACGCTGCAATTTCTCCTCTATTGGTAGGTATCCCAAAAAAAGCATGCCATCCCATAGTTAAATGAGATGGAGGTATAAACCTTTTCCAAATAAATTTACTCCAAGATGCAACTTCTATAAACCCATTAAGTAAGCGGTAATAGCTTTTTACAGTAAATTGTCCAGTAGTAGCATACCGCCATATACAAAAATTAGACCTTTCCTTAAAAAATTTACCATCTTTCACTGTCTACTTGATATCAGTATGGAAAGAATTAGGGAGTGACCAGCGGCAATTGTCGACGAAAGAATGCACCTTATCAGTCAAATTCTATTGTTGTTGAAATGGAATTGATAGATGATGTGCAATTGTCGACTGCAAACAAGATTATGTCCAAAAATTCAATTCCGAATGAGCTGTTATGAGCCAGCCTGAATGTCCCCTAAACTCCTCATAAATTTCTCGAAATGACTTTCGAAATTTCAACTAAAGACTTCTATTTGCTAAATTAATGAATGAGGTTTTAGGATCGAGTGTTCTCTCACTTAACTCACTTAAAGCCTCTCTTGAGTTCATTTAAGTTATGTCTACATTTATTAGAAGAGTCATCTCGGCCTCAACTAACTAAACTATACTCTTTAAGCTATTCAAAAATTTCATCGAACACATCACAGGCATAAAATATGTCTATCATGGGTCAAGTGAGTTTAATGTTTGTGGACCTCACCTAATCTTCATCTCTTAATCCATCAACTAGGTTTATCAAAACTATAATTATAGTGATCAAGCACAACAATAGTCAATCAAAACAAGCCATTAAATTAAATTCAAGGGCAAACATCAATTATATAACATAAATCACAATACCTATTAAGCAAGACTTCAAATATTGACCATAAAACACAATATCCATTCATAATTATAGTAAATAGTCATCAATAGTCTACATCTCTAAGTCTTAACAACAAATCTAAGCTAACCATGATTAACATAAATATAAAACAACAGTAAAAATAAACATAAAACATGATAACAAATCTAGAAAGATGAAGAAATAGAGGAAGGATGGAAGTCAATACGCCTCTTCAATGTCACTTTGAAAGAGGATGCCCAAAACCTTCAAGCTCTCCCTTTATTCTTCAAACCTTCTTGAAATCCTAAAGAGAATATTTTTAATGATCTAAGAGAATGTAGAGAATGTTCCTAAAAAGGAAAATAAGTGGTATATTTATACCCCTTCAAATGTCACAAAATCTTACATTGTACCAAAAATGCCCTTTGAATGTGTTTTGGTCCTCACTTGTTTGTCCATTTTCGTCCATTTTTCTCTCTCTAGGGGCATCACGCCCTACCATCATGGTCATGACTCCAGGGTGTGATGGAGTCATGACCCAAAACCATTTTTGGTCACGTTCAATGGCCATGACCATGAGCCACTTCTGACTTATTGGAAAGTTGGATTTTCGATCACGCTCTTTACTCACGGTCATGATCCATGACCATGAGTGGATCACGACCTCACCATATTTTGGTCACGATCATCAACATGACCGTGACTCACTTCTGCTTCATTGGAACTTTCGTTGTTGATCACACCCTCTCATCATGGACGTGACCGCAAGGTGTGACGATGAACGTTGCTCCTTTTTAGTCTATTTTTCCTCCATTTCTTTCCATCACTTAGGCCCATTTTGAGAACTCCTTTTGCATACATTTTCATCCACATTTCATGCATTCTCATTCATCTACACAAAAAAGGTATAAATTCGTGTAAAATTAAGTATACTTAAGACCAAAATGCTATCTATTTATACTTGAATTACTAAGTAAATTTATCATATATCAAGCCCGTCCAGACAAAATTCTTAATATGTATGTTCATCCTGAGGAGTAGATGCTTAGGCCACCTGTAAACAATAAAAGAATGCAACAACGAGCTTTGGATTACTGAAGAGACCAAAGTAATTCTCCCGACCATAGACAATGAAGCTCCTTTCCAAGAACTGAATTTACTAATAATTATGTATGATATAGGTTGCAAATACTTCTGCCTCATGGCACCGAAAAAAATTGGCACACCCAAATAAGAAAAGGGTATTGTTCCTCTTTTAATACTCCTCCCTGCAGTTATGCTCGAAGCGCACCTTACTGTTACTGCCTTTCCAAAAAAAGACGTTAGACTTCATCCAGTTAACTACTTTTACCGACAAAGCACCATATAGGTCAAACATTTCCAAAATAGCATCCATGTTATGCATTGTGGCCTTGGCAAACAGAATAAGATCATCCACATAGAAAAGATGAGATATGAAATGGGTACCTTTAGCATAATCCATTGGTTTAATATTACCCGCCTCCACCAAACCTGAAATGTATGGACTAAAAAAATCTCCCGCTAAACAAAACAGTGGTGGTGATAAGGGATCCCCTTGACGAACTCCACTTGAGCAACCAAAATACTCGTTAGTTTTCTCATTTATCATAATGGACAAATGGGCAGAAGAAAATAACTCTAAAATAAAATTTCTAAACTGTAAAGAAAAACCAAATGCATCTAAGACTTCAAAGAGGAAAGTCCAATTCACCGCATCAAATGCCTTGCAAATATCAATTTCCAATGCCATATTACTGCCAAAACACTTCTTATCAAGCAAGTTGACACCTTATGATGCTAAGGCAATGCAATTTGCAACCCTCCAACCCTTAATAAATCGAAATTGTTTAGAGAAATGATCCTAGATGCAACCAAAGCAAGATGATTAGCCAATATTTTAGTAATTAATTTATAGCAAAAATTACTAAGAACGATTGGACGATACTGGTCAACTATGATAGCCTCCTTAATCTTAAGAATTACAATAATCAAACTGGAATTCCATCCAATGTGATTTTCCCACTACTAAAAAATAAATGTATTGCCTTGCATAAATCCTCTTAAAAAACATCCCCAAATTCCCGAAAGAATGCCCCCGTAAAACCGTCAAGCCTAGGCGCACTTGATAGATCCATACTGAAGACCACACTTCGAATTTCATCACAAGTTGGGACAACAACTAAGCCATAATTCTCATCATTACCCACCATTGTCGGGACTGTCCACTTCACTAGAAAGAGATCTGCAGACCTAGTAGTAGGGGACTTAAACAAATTTCTTTAATAATCCACAATATGCTACGAAATGGTAGTAGCATCATCAACTATGGTGTCATCAATCTGCGAAACAGAGATGTTAGCTAAAGGTTTACGCATGGCATGAACCCTATGGAAAAACTCAGTGTTTCAGTCACCTGATTCCAACCATTTAATCAGAATTTTCTCCTTATATAATACTTTTTTTTGTTGCAAACAAGATTCCAGTCGCGCATGTGCCTCAAGTTCCTTTGCTAAAAGAGCATCTAATAGCCCCTCACTAGCAATGTGATTTTGAACAGCTTGAAAATGTGACTCCGCATTGCCAATATTGACCTCTAAGTGCCCAAAAACCTCTTTATTCCAAAACCTGATAGGATGGCGAAGCCGCTCCAGTTTGGCAGTGACCAATTGGAACAGTGACAAGTTCATTCCAGGAGCATTCCAATTTTCCACAACCAAATCCAGCAAGCCAGGATGCGATAACCATATTGATTGAAAGCGAAACTGTGCAGGAGGAGAATAATTCTGCATCTCACATGACAAAATTAGATGTAACCAAGGTCATGTCCAATAAACTCTCCACTCTAGTTGATCCCCTCCTACCATTACACCAAATGAATTGCACCCTTTATGCGGTACTTGCAGAAGATCATTATATTCAATAAAATGATTAAATTTCCAACAAGGAGGCGATGGCAGCGGCCTGCCAATCTTTTCATGTGCCTCCTTAACACATTAAAATCACTCATCACTACCTAAGCACTTAGAGAGGTCGCAAGCAAAGCCAAATCAGCCCATAATAAAAGCCGTCTATTCTGCCAAATGCTCACATAGACAGAAGAAAACTTAACAAAATTCCTATAAAAAAACAAAAGAAAAACGATGGTCAGTACAAACAACACCAGATGAAGCTAAACAATCCTTTCTAACAAAAATTCAAAGTGAAGTAGGATCTTTAGAATTTTTTACAACAAGCTTCATCCTCAAGGACTCCCAAAATATCTGAGAAACTAAATCAAAGTCAACAAAAGGTTCAACATTAATACATAAGATCTCTAGTCTATTGAGAGACCATATATTATACAAGTACCGTTGGGTATCTAAATTTCCAATACCCCTACAATTCCAATATAGAACATTCATAGATAATGTGCAGGTCGTCGAGACAGCCTTTTAAAGAGCCTTGCCAGATACACAGCTTGCCCATTTGAATTATTTCGGCTTTTTCCCTCAGAAGGCGTAACCCATTCACCACCCTTATCCTATTCCTCAACCGCATCTGGCCAAAATTGAGATGTCTCATCCCCTCTAACATCACCAGTGACATTATCCTATTCTTGAACCGTAGAGCCAACTGCAACTTGTTGTGCACTAGTTGATAGTTTTGTACCCTAATCTAATCATTGATATACATTGTCATTACATTTATTATTTAATAAAGAGACATTTCATTTCATATCTATGAAATATTATATTGTTTATGACAATAAAACTTCCTTGAATAGTTTATTCTTCCTT
>CAODLS011613231.1:0-10925 GCA_948243855.1 Flueggea neowawraea
TTAGAATCACTCATAGGTGAGAGGAGTTGCACGCAAACCTAGAGATAGGTTGACGTAAATCTTTCGGATTAAGGTCAAACTTAATATGAGAATTCATAAATCATAGTTAATGCGACGTGGGGGTTTTAATTAGGAAGAGATTCTAATTAATCAACTTGACGTTAGATGTTAGTTAACTCAAGAGAGAGGCTGACGTATATTAGGAATTCTTACGGTCCAATTGCATGAACAAGTGATTTAGTGAAGAAGTCATGTTTCACATAGGTAAGTTCTAGGGGGATTCATCAGCTGGATGCCACGTTCATCTTGATTGTTTAGTTTTATTCTCTTCGTGTTGTCTTTTAGTGTGTTGCTGTGTTTTATTTTATTTCGTGTTTAATTACATACCCATTTAATTCGTAGGCTAGATAATAGAAAAACGGTGATTACTAGTACTCTTAGTCTCTGTGGGATGCGACACTCGGTACTCAAGGGTCCATTTGCTATAGACGATAGGTACACTTGCCTTAGTCTTTAGGTGTAAACCTTTGAACACACCAGTTCTATCGTAAGTGCACGATAGTCGATGAAATAATAAAAACCTTGGAGTATTCATATTGTATCAAATCCATAGGGACATGATTAAATGTGATCATTTCTTTAACTAGAAGAAAACATAAAATAAATGCAAGGAAAGTAAAAGAGTTGATTTTTCGAATTTCGATAATGCTAAACAAGAAAATAACAAATGACAATATAAAAGGTGTTAGGGCTTTCCATATTCAACCAAGAGTCCTAATTACTACATTTATGAATGGGTTAAGGGATGTTGAGTGTTCTCTCACTTTTTTCACCTGTAGCATCTTTTAAGTTCATCTAGGTTATGCCTAGATTCATTTGAAAGGTCCTTTCGGCCTCAACTCACTACACTAGACTCATTAGGTTCATTCGAGAATTTTATCGAACACTTTGTTTTTTAGGGATTATTTTTGAGAGTGCACTCAAAAATCGGTGCTAGGATATCTTACAGTTCGATTCGTCTGGATACCAGTAGAGGACGTTCTCATCCTACAGAGTCAAAGACTCTAATTGAGCAACACCTCCTCATTCTTCCTTCAAAAGATTGAGGTAAACACACGTTCCCTAATCGGTTTTATCTCATTGCTTGGATCCTTGGTTGAATTCATTGACGTTTTTTCATTTCCCCTACAAGTATGGTGTCATCGATTCCAACAGTGGTATCAGAGACACTTCCAAAATAGATAAATATGATTTCTTATTATGTGATATATTTGAATTCATGTTTATGATCTGTTATATATGATATAATAGGTTCATGATCTATTGATTGTTTATTTGGCCATGTTGTTTGTAAATTCGGTTCACAATGTTTAATGGGATTAAAAAAGTTGATTAGGATTAAATTTGGCTTACAACTGTTTGTTTGGCCATGCTACTTCTAATATGACTATGGTCTTTTATTTCTAATTTGATTAGTGGAACCACCATTCTACCTTTGCATAGCGCCTTATAATTAATTGGATTGATAAACATCAAAATTTTCATATGAACATAATATGATTATGTACTATATGTGTTTATATGCTTTTGCATGGTGTATGGCATGCCTCTAGATGTATGTTCAATGCGATTGGCAGGTTATTTTATGAGATTCATTGCTTTGGTATAGAATAACATAGGAATGTTATTTGTATGTAAAGAAGGATGGAGGCTCATTTGTAGTTATGAAGACAAGCCCACTAAGATAAGGAGTGTTGCTAAAAGTTTATGTAACTTGGCTTATGGAGATCATTTAGGTTTATGGGACATGTAATGTCACGTTTTAATTATGTTTCATATATATACTTGTATGTGATGCATATATATGATGGATGATATTTTGTCGAACAAATTTATCCTGTTTAACAACGATAAACTCTCATCCAAATATTAAGTCATAAAATATCTTCCATAATTCAACAATTGTCAACAATTCGATTGTCACGACCAGTTCCCGGACCACGACCGACGTACGAGGTGAACCGTTTGCCGAAGCCCGACCCATATCGCACAAACCTCAAAGAACATAACAAATTTATTTCAAATAATAATAACTGAGCCCGAACAAAAGGTAGTAGTTTAAAAATATCACATCCGAATATAAGTGTATATATGTATACATGACAATTACAAGGTAGTAGTTTCGAAATTCATTTCGAAATCGTTCGCATCCAAGGCAAACAACAAACGACAATAGTACGAAGATGTTTATTTGCAAATCATAGAACGCAAATCCAAAACATATATTTTCAAATTGTATAATGCAAATATCGAAATATTTGGCTTCAAATCTCATAACACAAATATTGAAATATCCAGTTGCAAACCAGATAAGTCAAATATCAACACTTCGGCTTCAAATCGTATAACACAAATATCGAAATATTTGGTTTCAAATCTTATGATATCAAAACTAATCTGACATGGGACTACTATCATAGTCAACATGGACTCTGCCACGAGATCTTATGTGGTCTCCACCACTGGTCAAAATACGTGGACTCTGCCACTAATTAATATCACATCATGTGCCAGGCCGGGGCACATGGCTGCCGACATCCCTGGTAGTTGGGAGTTGTCAACGCATTGGTACCAAAGGTCACGATTTACCCTCGTAACTGAGTTGTCCAAAGTCATCATAATTAAATCAAAATTTTACCAAAAACATATTCATAATTTCAAATACATATTGGTGGTTACACCACTATCAACTCATAGAATAGATGATTTCATAAATCAATAGACAAAATGAAATAAACAACCTTTATTTCGTAGGAGTATGAATTCAGCAGAATATTCTTTTTAGGAAAAATATTTCCTTCTTATAAATCAGAAAACTTGTATTTGAAAATTTTCAAATATACACATACAAACAAACGGAATATTAATTCCAAAAAACATAGTCAATTTCAGAAGGAATATTCTTCAAATATATCAAATCATTCACAAAACATTTACTATCAAAATGTTTCAAAGTACTACCCAAAATATTCTCGACAGAGAATATATTAAAATCCAAAATCGTAATAAATATCAAACATGATATTATTTAAAAAACATCAAAATTTCCAAAGAAAACTAAGTTTCCACAACAAAGTTTTCACATGTATCGAATTTTAGAATTTTCCAATCCTTTAATTATTCAGATTACATGCTATGGTCGTATCAAAACAAAATCAAATATAAGTTAGAAGACATAGCTTATGTGCCTGAAGCTGCCATTTCACCAACCTGAAAGTCCAAGCTGAATGCCCCAAACACGTACCAATGGTGGCCGGCTAATCTCGCTGATCGGGATACGAAACTGAACAAATATATATATATATCAAACAAATATATATTAGAAACAAATCGAAATGCAATATTGTGGCTATATCAAATGCTATGCAATGCAAATTTAAACTCGGACCCTCAAAAGATTTTCAAAAATATATTTTGAATGATATTCTATAATTCTAAAACAAAAATTCAAAATCTACGTAAAATTACAGTTTGACCCCATCAATGTAAAATTACGTTTTAGTCCATCGAGACTTGGCAAAATATGACTTAGTCCCTAAAATTTTTTGAATTTACAAATTAATAACATGAAAAGTATCACATCCAGTCCCTAACAAAATATTCAGAATTGTGTCAAACTTTTGTGTTGGTCCTTTTATCCTCAAAACACACCAAACAATCCTTTAGTTAATTAAACCCGTAAACACTAGCTTGTGACATTTTCATTCATTCAAACACGTTTCTCAACCCCCAACCAACCCAGAAATTGTAAGATGAACTCAAAACTCATTTCCAAAATTTCCAGAAGCATTTAAGCCATCAAAACAATCCAATTATTTCAAGAAACTAACACAACCCTCACCTTCTTTTACTCTATTCTTTGGCTAGTCTAAATCCATCAAAAAACCCCATCAAAATCCAACCAAAAAAATTCAAAAATCATCAATAAATAACATCAAACCAAAGTACAAGTTCCCCCCAACAGTTGAGAACAAAACTCAAAATAAAGAAAAAAGAATGATATTTCAACAGTGGTAATGAAGGGTATTTGAGCCATAAATTCTTACCTTATTTGAACAAAATGAACCACAAAAATGGAGGAGGACTGAATAATACATGTTTTACTGGTTAAATGAAGAAAACAAATGAAGAAAAATAAATAATATGGGCTGTGGAATCGTGTTAAATTCTGAAGAAAATCAGGTTGGGCGGTGCTGGGCAGTGGGAATTGAAAGAAGTGATAGGGGAAAACGGTGTCATTTAAGTTAGAGAGACTGTACAGACAAGTCAGACCACACACGCCTGACGCAGACGACCTCGCCTCTCGATCGAACAACTCGTCGTTTCCCCGATGTATCTCAATCAACACTCGGACGACAGCTATTTTATACAAACGACCGTTTCCAAAAATTTTGGACTTGCTACACACAGCCAGACAGCCAGTCGTTTCGTCCTCCATTCATTCCTATTTTAAATCTCAATTTTAACAATTCCCACTTAATTAATCAACTTAATCACATTAAATTTTCATTAATCACCCAATTAATATTTAAAACAAACTTTTTAATTTTTCAACATAAAATTTATTTTCCAAAATAATTAGAAAATTATCCAAAATTAATTTAAAATACCAAATATTACATATTATTTTCCAAATTAAATGTGAAATTTGCCAAAATAAATTTCTCAAAAATTCAGGATATTACATAATTTTCTCCTCAAAAGAAATTCGTCCTCGAATTTTTAGAAAGATGAAATCAATGTCAAAATCAAACATATGTCTTCAAACTAGAGTCAAATCAAAATTCTTAACATAACCTTCGAGGTATGAACTAACACTCAACTTGGTCAAACTCAAAATCTCATTAACAAACATCAAATCATCCAAATCTCGAAGATACATTAACTTCGAATTTCAATGGATAATCCCATATAACAAATCATGAATCCAACAGAGCTAAAACTCGCTCAACTCGGAGCTGCATGCATGCATGCCAAAAGATGATTCAAGATATGCAAACAATCTTGTAGAGTATGCAGAACAATGCAAAGTTAAAAAATGCAGAAGATGTTGACCTGAGACTCAACAGAACCAAATAGGTGTGGATAGCTAGCTATCCAGTGACCTAACAAAATGGTGCTCTAGAGGAATGCTCAGAATGCTCCAACAAAGAGTAAAGACTAAGTCCAACCTTAGTCTGATATTGACAATAAAGAATGGGATGAATCTGGAGATACCATAATGTATAAGGACATAAGGCAACAAAGAAATATGCCTATAGCTCAAAGAATCATACCAGATAGTACAAACTCAATGCTTTTGCAATGGTCAAATATATAGAGGGCTCTGATACTTGACCCAATAACAGAGTAAAACAAAGGCAAATCAAATTGCCAACCATACTCCAACAAGGAAAGCTCTAACAACCACATTTGGTTTGGATACACATAAACATATCCAATTCAATTCGCATTCATGGAGGTTAAGGAAACGTGGAACAAGTTCAAACGTCACTAACAAAGGTAGTATAAGCACTCCAAAAGTGATCCGCCAAAACACAATCTCCAAAAATATAAGGTCAAATCAAATCTATTAATTATTCAATATCTCCCCAAAAGAACAGGGCCTGAATTTCTATAACTCAAACCTAAGTTCTCCAATCCAAACATATGTAATAATCTTAACTCTGCAATCATGGAGAAACCACTTATCATTTCACATTCTTTTGCAAAGAATGGCATCCAATATGTAAAGGCATATCTCTTTAACAAAGATCACCCAAATTCGAATCACAAATCTCAAATTCCATTTATCTGCAATCAAAGAACATCAAAGATGATACCACCTTTGCCACTAGCAATAATAACAAGTCATATCATAAGTACTCCAAATCGTACATCATCCATATCCGATTATCATAATCCAAACCAAGTCAAACTCGTAAGTCAATCCACATACTTACAATCGACTCCCAATCATAACAAAAAGCATGATTACTTACCACATAAATCAAACTATAACTCGATTCTAGACTAATTCCCAAGGTTTTCTTGTAATTTCTTATCAATATCTTTTAACCTCAATTGAATTTATCAACCACCGAAATGATCATACCAATGATCATAATCAGAAATTATCAATGAATCAAATCAATAAAAGGAATCTAATACATCTATATTTCTTGTAACTATATATTTCTTTAACCCTTATTATAGATACTTGTCTCCGAAGTAAAAGAAATCACAAAAAAAAATTATCGCATGATCAATAATTGCATACTACTTTCACCATTAGGCTATCTAATTAATCCATCCAATATAATCCTCCAATTATCGTATATTGAATATCCTTAAAGTTAATAGGATCAAAACATCGGTCTCAAATTTATTCCTTAATCGAAGTGATCGCTTCCAACCAAAATTATTAAATCTCTCCTCATATCGACAATAAAATCATAAATGGTTTCATTAACCATATTCTTAGTATTTAAAAGCCTTAAGTACTTCAAGTAATGTTTCACTCAAATCAACTCCAAACAACATACATGTCAAGAAAACTAATGTCGGATCTAATCAAATCGGACTCCAATAAACTACAAAATTATCTTAGAACTTATCATCCATTATATTAGCGGACTAATCCACTATTTCCACAACATAACATACTTAGGAACATCGTTCAGCTCCTTCACTCTTAACAGTCTCGTTGTACCATTTAATTTTCTAATATCAAACCTCGAACCAGACTCACAAAAATATTCTGAATAACAGATCATATATTAATATATTATTTCCCAAATTTCTCAAATTTCCCCAAATACCAAAATCTGAAAATACCGTAATTTCGGTTTCGAATAGCATTAATTCTTCATTCATGCAACATATCAAATCTCAAATCAGCTTTATTAATTATTGCCACCTAATAACAAATCAGACGTTTCCTAAAGTCTCTCAAATTTTCCAAATTACATGAGTCGAACGCAACAACAATTCGATTCCAAACCAGTATGAATTCCTTGTTCATTTAACATAACAAATCTCAAAATTTCACTAAGATAACCTCAAATCACCTCATCTAACCTCAACTGTAGACATACTAATCTTGACTCAATTTAGATATTTACCACACCTCAAACTACAAATTCAACTCATATCCTCCTCGAATAATAAGGTACCATCTACCAAATTTATCGAATAGATATCCTCTAACAAGAGAGCTACCGACTTAGAGTATCTTATGATGATTAGTGCACAAGAAAAATCGGACACCAAACCCAAATAGAAAGCAAATGTTCAATTGACTAGGCGAATCCCTTAGATTCGCTACAAAATATGCTCAAATCATCTGCTTGCGGGCACACTGAGACGATGACAAATGATGCGATGCCTCAACCTCCAAACAACTATGTGAATCGCTCAGGTTCACTACAACATGATAAGCGGCCTCAGCAGTGGCCCGAGCTGGCGACTCCAAACGTGAGTCCATGTCTACAAATGCAACTAACAACAGAATGCATATGCAAAAATCAAATGTCGACCATTGCCATTAAACCACAATATCAATCAGAATAGCATATAGAGGAAAATCAAACTGACTCGATCAAATATACCTAGGTTCCACAACCGACCCAGACAATACGAAACCTAACGCTATGATACCACCTTTGTCATGATCCATTCCCGGACCACACCCGGCGTACGAGGTGAACTGTCTGTGGAAGCCTGACCCATCTCGTACAACTCTCAAAGAAAATAACTTAACAAATTTATTTCAAACCACTTTTTTTTTATAAATAGAAATCTAAAACTATTTAAAACATAAGTTCTCATAATACTAAAATATTTGATAACTAATAAATCATGTTAAATATCAAATATGTCTACAAAACATAGACCCACAAGTAAACCGGTGTGGAGCAACTAACAAATAATAATAACTAAGCCCGAACAAAAGTGTCACGACCTAGGAACGGGCCTTGACCGGTGTACGAGGCGAACTGTCTATGGGAGCTCGACCCATCTCACACAAGCCTAGGAGAACAAAATAAAAACCATTTCCAAAAGTTAACAAACAAATATCCAAATTCGTTAAAATATATCATACTTAGTAACAAATAAGTTTACATAATATAATCCCACAGTAATACCAGTGTGGAGCAACTACAAATACATAACTGAGCCCGAAACGAGAGGGCACTCACTGTCAAGTGGAACACCTCACTAGGTGTAAGATACCAGACGATTGTCGAATGTCAAAATGTGAACCTGAGAAATAGATAATGGAAAATAGACAATAAATAAAGAAAAAGGGGTAAAGACCATAGTGAGGAAAAGACACTCCATAATGCCTCATGCGTGCCTCACAAAGACCGTTATGAAAACATTTCAAAATGCCGCAAGCAATATAAGTGTATATATATACGTATACACGCTAAGTATAGATTAATAATTTCAAAATTCATTTTCAAAATCGTATACACGCTAAGGGATTGAATGTATGCAAGATGACTGCAGGCACTTTGGCAAGTGCTCATGTGCTAAAGATGAAAGGTTACATAGATCACCTCGACAAACTTGGTGCTCCTATTAGTCAAGAGTTGGCTATTGACCTGATTATGGGTTCTCTACCTAAAAGTTATGACCAATTTGTCATGAACTATAATATGCACCATATGGAGAAATCTATTACTGAGTTGTATGGGATGCTAAAGAATGCTGAAAAGCACATTTGGAAAAAAAATCTTGTGCTCATGGTTCAAAAGGGAGAAGGTTTCAAAAGTAAAGGTAAAGGTACGGCTGGAAAGGGCAAGGAGTTATCCAAGTCTAAACCCAAGACTAAGAAGCTTAAGCTACCTAAGGAGGGAATTTTCTTTTTCTTGAATGAACCAGGTCATTGGAAGAGAAATTGGAAGCTTTACTTGGAAGATCTGAAGAAGAATCATGGTGAGGCTACTGCTTTAGGTATCTTTGTTGTAAAAGTCAATTTATCTACTTCTTTTTCATGGGTATTAGATACTCTATGTAAGTCTCACATTTGTGTGAATGTGAAGGGTCAAGAAGTAGTAGATTATTGGCTAAAGGCAAAGTGGACCTGCGATTTGGAAATGGAGAACAAGTTGTTGCATCAATCGTAGGGACTTATGATTTAACTTTGCCTAGTGGACTTATTTTAGAATTAAAGAATTGTTGTTATATGTCTGCTATGAGCAGAAACATTATTTTAGTTTCTTGTTTAGATTTGGATGGATTTCATTTTATTATTAAGAATAATAATTTCTCCATTTATCATAGAGGCATGTGTTTATGGCTTTGCCCAATTGTCTAATGGTCTCTATGTTGTAAACTTGGAACAATCAAAGCCCATCTATAACATCAATACTAAGATATTTAAATCCAATTATTTGAATCCAACCTACTTTTGGCATTGTCGTTTAGGCCATGTGAATAAGAAATGCATTTCAAAACTCCATAAGTATGGACTTCTTAATTTATTTGACTTATAATCATTTGAAACATGTGAATCTTGTTTAATAGATAAAATGACTAAGTCCCCTTTCATCAGACATGTTGAGAGGGCAAGTAATTTATTGGGCATTATACATACAGATGTTTATGGACCAATAAGTTCAATTGCCATAGGAGGTTTTTCGTACTTGGTCACTTCTACCGACTATTTCAGTAGATATGGCTATGTATATCTAATGAAAGATAAGTTAGAATCATTTGTAAAGTTCAAATTATTTAAGAATGAAGTACAAAATTAGCTTGGAAAAAAATATTAAAGCTTTTCTATTTGATAGATAAGGCGAATATTTAAGCAAAGAATTTGACTATCATCTTCACGAATGTGGGATAGTCTCATAACTTACTCCACCAGGAACACCTCAATGGAATGGTGTATCTGAACGGAGAAATTGAACTATAATAGATATGGTCCGATCTATGATGAGTTGCGCTCTTACTTAATAGAATTCCATCAAAAGCGGTTCAGAAAACACCATATGAGATATGGACTGGGAAATGTCCCGATTTATCTTTTCTAAACATTTGGGATTATGAGGCTTATGTTAAGCGTTTGACTTCGGAAAAGCTAGCATCCAAAGCTGATAAGTGCTTCTTTGTGGGGTATCCAAAAGAAACAAAAGGATACTATTTTTACATTCGATCGGAGAACAAAGTGTTTGTTGATCGTAATGCTGTCTTTTTTAAAAGGGAGTTCAATCCCGAAAGAGTCATTGGGAGTAAAATATCTCTTAAAGAAGTTCAAGAGCCACAAGTTGCAACAGAATTGTCTGTCAAATCTCAACAAGACTCACAACAAGTTGTTCGTTCAGAACTACCAACACAAGGCCAACGTAGGTCCTGTAGGATTCCTCACGAGCCTAAGAGATATGAATTTCTCATAATTGAGGATAAAGGAATTATTTTTATAGACCATAACGAGCCTACTACCTGCCAAAATGCGGTTATAAATTCAAATTTTGTAAAATGGCTTCAAGCAATGGATTCAGAAATGCAATATATGTATGACAACCAAGTTTGGAACTTGGTGGATCCACCCAATGGAGCCAAGGTCATTGATTGCAAATGGATTTACAAGATAAAAGCCGATGGGATCTTCAAATCAAGACTTGTTGCAAAATGTTTCAAATAAACACATGGTATTGACTATGACGAAACCTTTTCACCAGTCATCATGCACAAATCCATTAGAATTCTTCTTGCCATATCAGCATATTACAACTATAAGATATGGAAAATGGATGTCAAAACAGCTTTTCTAAATGGAAATCTCCTTGAGGATGTGTACATGATACAATCCGAGGGTTTTGTCGATCTTAAGACTTATAGTAAGGTATGAAAGCTTCAAAGATCTATTTATGGAT
>CAODLS011613349.1:0-12490 GCA_948243855.1 Flueggea neowawraea
TGCGATCCTGTAGGTCCATTCAATGTTGGCAATGGGCCCAAAGCCCATAAATCATAAGCGGTCTCTAGCAAGACATTATGATTACCCAAATTGAACGAATGTCAATATGCATTAACAAGACCTATTGCAACCTTATACAACGCCTTGCCTCTCGATATCATGATTAGCATAAGGCATGGAAAGTCATCCTTATCTAGTGCTAAATCATTTTATTGATCTCTTAGTGATATTGACTAAGTCAAATAGATGATAACTCTTATCACCCTATTTGGGTATGGCCATACACTACTCAATCTCACTTATCAAGTGGCCCGTGATATCTTCTCTCTTTACGAGAGTGGCAATTCCTTTACTTCACATATGTTTCAAAGCGTGACTTGTGGCATATCCAACCATACCCATACTAGTCAACCAGTTACGGTCACGTTAGACATATGTCAAAGTATACGACAAATCACCTAAGAATCCATAGAGATTTAGGTCGAAGGGTTCGAGTATAAGCGTTGCACGAGAAATACTTATGACATACTACCATGTAGTTTTCTCGTGAATGGATCAATCCAAATACATTATTCACTAACAAGTATCTATGTACTCTAATCGATATCTCATATCCTATGATCCGCAAAACAAGATCATCTACTAGTCTTCATTCATTGCCATTCCCATGACAATGGTTGACTAGGGATATTTAGAATAGTGTTCTTTTACGGATTAAGGTTTTACTATCCAAATCATATTTGATAACTTAATCAGAACAACTATTCATAGATAATTCATCCAATTAAATATGCACAAAAATAAGAAACAGGATGAAAAATGCCTCATGCATATATATCAAATATAAAGGGTTTCGAAAACAATGTGCTTGGGGCTAGGGCTTATACTAACAGAAACTGCTAGAATTTGGTGGCAACAAGGGAGAAAGTCACAACAGTTTTTGGGCGATTTTCGACAAAAGGGGAGGAGTTAGGATGTAAGGTTTCCACTATTGGATTCCTCTCATCAAGATCTATAGATCTGGGTTGGTGGTCCATTTCCCGGAGAGATTTCGGTGATCGGCTGGCGATACTTCAGTGACTTTCTGTGATATAGCCTTATGATTTCAATAGTGAATTTCAACAATTTATGATCAACTTTTAATTAATAAGTAGAGTCTTGAAGGAGTTTAAGTGATTTATAATTTATTATGGATTTATTGTGGAGTTTTATGGTGAAAAATTACTATGAATGTTTGTTGTTGATAATGATGATTGGATTGAGAAGTTGATATGAAGTTAATAAATTGTGAATGATATGTAGTTATTACGATTGTTGTTGATGAGGGTAATCGAAAGGATGATGGAGACTATGGAAGGGTGAAGGAGTGAGAATGGATTTAAGAAGTGAATAAATGAAATGAAACAGATTGGTAGACTAGGAAGGAAGTATGTGTCAATTCATATTGTGTTTGAGTCCATTATTAAGCTTGTTAAATTTGAATTATTTGCGTAAGTCAAATTATTATATGTTTATTCTTTAATTCTCATAATAGGAGGAAATCTAGCATTACCGCCAGACACCGGGGGCACTTCAGCTAACCGAGTCTAGGGTTGTTATTCACTTTGACTAGGTGTGTGGACATATATACAACTTAAGCTACTTCAAAGTATATCTATGTATGCTTTATGTGAAATGCATAAATTTAAAAAGTGTTTATTTTCCTGAAAAAAGGGAGCAGTGTATGTTGAACAAAGGGTGGTTAACATTTGAATCCCTTAGTGTTTTGATGATGAGCAAAATTGGGTTTGATACTTGAGTATGTAAGCATGGTTGTTCAAGTCTAACTCAAGTTGCATGTTCCATTAACTCGAGTAAATGAAACAACCAATATGTCTAGAAGTGCAGAAGAAAATTCACACCATCAGACATATAAATATAACTCGAGTTAAATTAGACATAACTTGAGTTGTTCAATTGCCATATAACTCAAGTAATCATTCTATCTAACTCGAGTAAAGCAAGGCATCCAGAAGAACCAAAGTGTCTCGAAGAAAAATCAACCATCAGACTTGGAAATTTAACTTGAGCAACATGAAGAGATAACTCGAGTTGTTTAGGGGTCAAATAACTCAAGTAAGACATTCTTTTAACTCGAGTAAAAGGTACATCCTAGGCCACGATTCAAAAGCTCCAACTTGGGTAAACCAGATCACAACTCGAGTTGTTCATATGGTTAATAACTCGAGTAAGAAATGTTGATAACTCAAGTTATATAATTTGGAGAGAGGCATAAATCTAACTTGAGTATCATCGCTCACAACTCAAAGAATTCAATCAAACAGAAGCATGAGAATGAAGGCTAACTCGAGTTATCATTGGAGACAAAATAATTATACCTAGAACTGATAAGATCAGAGTTCAAATGTCAAAAGTCAGTGGTCCCTACAATCATATTCATGGATAACTCGAGTTAGATGAATTGTCAACTTGGGTTAGAGGTCCAGAAGTCGTGATGTTCATATTGCTAACTCGAGTTAGTGAATGGATAACTCGAGTTATATACTGTGTCAGAGCATTAAATGCATGACTGCTCTATCTCACAATGGCTATAATGAATTCTTCAATGACTAGTATGACTTGGAAAGGTATAAATAAACCCAAGACACTTCAGAGAAGAGGTTACAACAAATTGTTATCATCTTGCAACAACATCAAGCTTTCTTGTGCTCACATTTGCTATCATTCATACACTTCTCAAGAGTGCTTTTACACTTGCAATTTTGTTCTTGCTTGAGAGTGATAGATTACATTTTCGTTCTTCATTATAAGAGAAAATCATTGTAATAGAGAGATAATAGTTTTTTTTTATTTGTCTTGAAAACAAGGGTTGTACTTGAGTGGTTTAATTTTGTACCTTAGAAGCAAGAGTAAGTAGAAGTTGTCTTCACCCATTGAAGAAGGAAGTGATAGTGGATTCAAAATCTCAAGGAAGCTTGAGGAGTGGATGTAGGCTAAGAGGGCTGAACCACTATAAACGTTGACTTTGTTTTCTCTAACCCTTCTCTCTTTACATTTGTTGTTTGAGTGAATTGGACTATTGTTATTTATTTTTAACTCATTTTGATTATTGGAAAAACATTTCAAATCAGTTTTTAAAAAGTTAGAAATCCAATTCAACAACACCCCCTCCCCTTTGGATTGTCATTACTAACCTACATGATAAGCAAGTTCTACAAAACAAAGAAAATATCTGGAGTTGCTTGTGCAGGTTGTGAATTATGTGGAAGGTTTTACTGGGTCTCGCACCATTTGCTTCTGATCTTAAAGATTTACCTGACTTGGAAACAACATTTTTCTTGGAAAAGCGTTTTATTTTTGGTGTGACATCACTCATGTATCTTGTAATGTGCAGATTTTTAGATTGACATGAATGCTAAACATTTCGCCTGGCAGGTGAAATCTTTCTAAATTTTTTAACAGATCTAGATCTACTTTATTGTATACAGATCAATTTCGGATGTTTATCTACTTTTCAAAAAAAATCAGATGTTTATCCAGTTTATTTTTAAAACAAATTCAGATGTTAGCCTTTACAGATATACACTATCAGATTTCTGCAAATAAATTGTTTCAGCATTTGTAAACAGATCAATATTTTAGATGTCGTGCGTAGATCTTCAATCACTTTGTCTTACTTGTGTCCAAATTTTATGTGCCGTGTTGACTATGCCGTCCAGTTGCGAATTCTAATTTTTAAGTTGCAATATCTATTTGTTTGTATGATTTCTGTCTTCAAAGTGGGTTTTCCAATCCCATATCATTAGTTTTTTCATGAAGATTGAAAAATTTAAGACTAATTACAGGAATTTAAATTAAAAGCACTGCATGCCATGTCAGGTAAGATTCTATTTCAACTTGGAAAACTTTAGTTTATTTATTCTTATTAGATACCTATCATGATGAGCATTTTTGCTCTCCACGATCGCAAAAAATGAGTGTTTTATCATTCTGCCTCGTGTTGTTTTCTCATTTAGATGCATAACTTCACTATATTATCTTAAGACGACGTGCATTGGCTTACTCTCTGTGTTAAACTAGGTTCTTGATGCATCATTGGTTTTAGACTTTGTTAGTGTTTTTTTCTTATTAATTTGTTAATTTATCGTCTTGAATTGCCAGGATTTTATGTTGCTTGGGAGTGGCAGTTTAACTAATGTGTAGTGATTTGCAGGTAAATTTTGAGTCTGAGGAGAATGCTTCCGTAACGGCATTAGTCGTTGAGTGTTGATAGAGGTGTCATAACGTTTCTTCTCTGACATGTTTCCATTGTTGTTTTCTTTCGTGCTGATTGTTCGTTACAACATTGAGTCATTTAAAATGATTGAACAGAATCATAAGATGAGTGAGGTATTAAATATATGAGGTTGGTGCGGGAATGATTCGAACTCATTTAGTCTCTTTGTGATCCTTGGATGGGAATCAATCCATTAAATAAGCTAGAACGATCTGGATTATATAATATAGCGTGTATAACTTCGAGATTGCAATCTCTTAAACCAGGTTCATTTTGATTCAATAAATCTCATTTGCAACTTTTAATTATCGAATTAAGAGTGAAAGGTAACGTGTAGCATTTGGTCATTTTCTGGCCATTTCATTGTTAAATATGTAATTGCATTTGTAACTTTTAATTTTCGAAATTTTATAATTGAAAATTGTATCATGCAAGTAATGTTATTATTGAAAAATCTGTTCAATAGAATTTTGGATTTCTAGATTAATTTGTTTATTTGTTATATATTTTATTATTTCAATTTGTTGATTTATTAACGTTATTATTTCTGTTTTAATTGAACGAAATAAATATTGATCAACATTAAAACAACAATTTCAAACCTGATTTCGCTGGGTAATTGGTGGGATATCTACTGTTTTTGACTTGATTTGATATTCTAATAAGAGGCAAATATTTTGTTGATTTAATGATCTTTTGCGTAAAAATGAAGCTTGAAAATATTTACACTTGAATTTTTGAAATTATATTTGTTTCAGGATTATTCAATAATAAATTGACAATAAAAATGGGGTTACCAGTAATGTTACCACTAATAAATTGACTTGATTTGATTAATGTTACCAGTAATAAAATAACTTGAAGATATTTTAGTAAATTAATCGAAAATTTATTTTTTCAACTTTTTAAATTATAAATTAAATGATATGTATGTTTAAATAAAAATTGCGCAAAGTACGGGTCAATAATCTAGAGATGACAAATAGGGATTTTGAAAATTCATGATGATAAAGTGGGCGAAAAAAATGATAGTGTAGTTGATTTTGATACACTAGATAATATACTTATCAAATATTTTAATGATTTACTTGTAGCAATTTATATTCATAAAATTTTTATGTTTTATTTTATCTTTTTAATTTAAAAAAATTATTATAATTTTGAATATTTATAAGAAAAACAGTTTCATAATATCCCGGAATAACGTCCGGTCTAACACTAAGCCAAAATGTTTACTTTTCTATTATGATGGTGGAATTAACTTTTGCAGGTTTAAGAACGAATTACGATAGATCAATTTCTAAGTCAAAATGAGTCGTTGATTGACAGTGCTGGTGGGTATCATATAGCCTGGATATAGCCTCAACATAAGTTAGTTGAAACATCTATAATGCATTATTTACTTAACTTCATGGTTCATGCTGTTAAAAATTGCGGAAATAGCTTGATTTTTTTAATGCTATAGAGATATAAAATTTGGTAGACATTACTATTTGTAGAATTTAGAGATATAGTTTTGACTTCAATGCTAAGATTGAACTTTGCTATAATAGTAACCAAAAAGAAGGTATTGAACAAGTGGATAAAACTAACGACAGTATTTGCTTAGTTGTGAGTTTTCATGTCATTAGTTCCACTTTAAAAGTAAATTTTTATCAATTGAAATTTTGTAAATCTTAAAATTGTCGTCTCATTTAATCTTCCTTTTTCTTTTTTCTGATTACATTTATGGGATGGATGATAAGGTTGTTTCACAATTAATGACTGATTTCGTTCATCGGGTTCTACCTGGTGCTGCAGTGCATAGGCTTCCTTACATAGTCATTTCACATATTTCTATTTTTGTGACAAATTTCACAGACAGATATTCACTACAGTATACAATTAAATGATAAACATATGATGAAACTGCATTATATATATATCAGTGGAAGAAACTTCATCTGAAGGCTATGTTATGGATCAGAAGAGATAGTCAATACTCCTATACTGAATTAAGGTTTGTCAATTATAATTTACAAATTACTACGTACATTCATGCATTTTCTCTATCAATCACTAGCTAAAGAGTTTAGTAAGGGTGTAGTTTATTTGTTTCAGTCCTGACTTCCTGGAAACTGTGTATAGAAAGATTCTTGATACGTGTAGCAATAATGTCTGTTTTCTTTAGGTTTCATACGTTTTGCAATTGCGTTATCTTCTTTTTTTTTGTCAGGAACATATTTTCGTCACAATTTAGCAAATAATGTTAAAAATGGAATGAAAACAATTGATGTAACATTCAATAGATTCTCATGTCTAAGTGGTATTAGAGTTATCTTCTTCCTTTTTTATGGAAGAACTCAAACAAATAATATAAATAAGAATTTTATGGGAGAAATCTCACTTCAACTCAATAAACTAGGTTTGTTCCATTGAAAAATAACAACGAAAGTTCATTAGAATACAGATTTATAATCTTAAATATTTATTAAAAAACAGATTCATAATATCCCGGGCCATCGCGCCTGGGTCTTATACTAGTTTTAACATAATACTGCAGTTGGCAATGATGCTTGCGACACCTGCTGCTCTTCCTGTTAGTAAAGAAGTTAAAGACAACCAAAAATTCTGCAAGAACACCAACAAAGTCAGCATCCGTTTACAATTAGTGGTATCATACAGTGAAAGCCAGTGGTATCCGTTTACAATCCGTGGTATCATCCGTTACAATTAGTGGTATGAAAATTGTTATTTGGAGCATATGTAGTTGAATATTGCTAATTCCAGTTTTTCTTTTATTGATAAATAATATTGGCAATTACATGGATTCTAATATAATCTTACTTTTTCTTGGGGATTGTAAGGAATGATAGCTGTAGATGTAGAAGTAGAAGGTTGCGTCTGCTCCCTGTGAATGGTACTCTGCATGGAATACAAAAACTTGTTGCCCCTTAATTGAATGTTAATCAAAACACTTCTCGGAGCAATTTCATTAATTCCAAGTCTGTTTAATTAGATTGACTAGTTATAATGAAAAGAAAAACGAAATTTATATGCAAAAGCAAACCTAATATTTAAATCTTGGACTGAATTTTCTTTCCCTATAGAGGAGCATGCATTTTTAATTTAAAGGCTAACCATTTGTGAATAATTAATTTTAAAAATATAATATTCAGGCATCGATATCTAAAAACTAACTACTTTTTTATTTATGATTTAACTTATTGATTAATACTAATTTAAAGAATTGTATAATTATTTAATCACTTATTCCCTCCGTCCCATAAAAACAAGTCTAGTTTGTATTTTGAGTGTTTCAAAATATGACGTGTTTCTATTATTTTTTACTTATTATTTATTGATCAAAAGTCATTTATATTCTTAATAAATGATCATCAATTTAATAATATTTTATTATTTCCAATGCAGATTTATTCATTTAAACAACTCTTACCTAATAAAAGAGTATCTTTTAAAAAATAAATAAAAATAGATTTAAAAATTTTCTACTTATAACTAAACTATTCTTTTTAAGATTTATGTTTATTTTAAAAAAATTATTTTTATAGAACAGAAAAAGTATATTATTTTACATATGCTTTTATGATATCATATGTATCATATCGTAAAGAGATCATTACATGATTCACGTCAAATGAAACAAAATTAGGAAATTAAAAGGACATACCTCGTTTACTCGTTGTCTCTTTTTCTCCATTAATGCCTCGATCCTCTTGCTTTCATGTGCATAATTATCAACAAAATTGTTGTGCTCGTGACTATGATTCTTAGTCTCGAAACAACTACAACAAACATCGAATGTCTTATCATCTCCGCCATCGAAGCAGTCATTGCAAGTTAGTGTAACATGGACTCGGACTCATTTAGCCAAACTCTTTAAACAAATTCAGAAGTCCACAAAAGAGGCCCTATTCTAAGAGTATTTGTAGAAATTACGTTTATGTCACTACTCTTCTTCTATAAATAGATGCCTCCAGCACATTTCAGATGGATATTCTCTACACATATACTTCACACCTGAAGCTTTGCCGAACTAAACACTAACTTGAGCGTCGAAGAGTCCTTCGAGGATCAACCAGCCTCATTTTGATTTTTTTTCTTGCAGATTCAAAGGCGACACGAAGTGTTCGTGATCCATAATTCATCTGTCCATCCAGTCTTTTCCTGTTGCGGATTTGAGGCAACAACAATTGCCGATGTCTGTGGGGAATCGAGCAAAAAGCTGTGTTTTCAACCGTTCATAGCTTTTGATCTTTGATTTCTTCCAACATTCTTTCTCATTTCAACAAAGTCAGAGTTTGATCTTTTTCATCCTCAGAAGGTCTTGGCAAGTTTATTTTTGAGAAGCTCTTCGAGAAATTCTTAGGAATCTTCTCCGTAGCAGCTTCAAAATTTTCTCTAGAACATCCCCCGGAGCCATTCCTTGGAAGCATCAACCTTGGAAACCTCCTCAGAGTCATTTATTGGAGCCATCTACCTCGGAGAACTCCTTCAGGACCTACCTCAGAGAACTCATCAGAACCTACCCCAGGGTACTTTTCAGAACCTTCCCCGGAGTTATTACAATTCCTTGATGCATAATATGGTGGTGAGGACGAGATCCCAAGTCGTCGACCACACTGAAAATGATGATGCTCAAGACATCAACAATCCTCTGAACCCTTAAATGCCCCGGGGAGTCCTCGCTAGAGCAGTGTCTCAGGAACCAACAACCCAATGGTTCCGCTTAGTATTATGAGGCAATGAAGAATGAAAATGAGAAAAATATAAGAATGCTGAAGGAGATAATGGTTATGCTCAAGGAAAACAAATTCCTCAAGCAAATGTCATTCCACCTCTTCATCCACTTATCGAGAGTAGGGGTGTTGTTGAAAGACAAAAGACCCTAGAGGAAGAGCAACCTTTGAATCTCCAGGCCCAAGCTCCTAAGTGCTAAAAACCCCACTTTTGTCCTCAATTTCATGAAGAGAGGCATGAAGTTCATGTACGAGATGAAGGAATATTTGGTCTATGAAGAGAGAGGGAACAATACTAAGAAGTAGTGGAGAGCACTTGCAAAAAGGTTCATAGAGCTCCCACTAGGAAGGCGGAGTTGGACAACCAGTCCATAGTGAGTGCGAAGGATATGAACGACATACAGAAGATAGTCGAAGGAATCCTAGAACAAAAGAAATTGGTATCTTCTGAGGAGAGCCACCAAGAAGGCACAATCCTTTTCACTAAGGAAATTATGGGGAAATCCTTCCCCCCTAAGTTCAGGATGCCTCAGTTCTCCACCTTCATAGGAAAGGAAGACACATATGAGCATATACAAAACTATAAGTCTATCATGATCTTACACAGATGGGAGGATGCAATCATGTGCCGAGTATTCTTGATCACATTAAAGGATGTTGCTAGCGATTAGTTCTATGCATTGAAGGAAGCATCTGTCTCATGTTTCAGTCAACTAAAGAAGGATTTCATCAACACCTTCATTATCAATGGTAAGAGAAAGAAGGGTGCAAGATATTCTAAACATGAAACCACCCTCCTCGGTGAAAGAAATACAGAGGTTGAAAAGGAGACTTGCTGCCTTAAACAGGTTCTTGTCATAGTCCGCCAAAAAGAGCCTTTCATTCTTTAAAGCTTTGCGATCAAGAAGAAGATTTGAATGGAGTGAAGAATGTCATCAAGCATTTGAAGATCTTAAGAAATACTTGATAGACATTCCCCTTCTAACAAGACCCAAGGAAGGTGAACAACTATTCATGTACTTTGTGGTGAGTGAAGCAGCACTAAGCGCAGTGCTACTAAAGAAGGAAAATTTAGTGGATAAACCTATTTACTATGTTAGCAAGGTGATGCAAAGGGATGAATCGAGATACTTGCATGCTGAAAAAGTCGCATTGGCTTTGGTGATGACTACAAGGAAGCTAAGGCCTTACTTTCAATCACACTCTATTAGTGTCTTGATTAATCAACTATTGAGGCAAATACTCTAAAAACTGGAATGCTCTGGGAGACTCACTAAATGGGCGATAGAACTTGCAGAGTACGACATTCATTTCGAGCCTCGACAAGCTATAAAGGGACAAGCACTGGCTGACTTCATAGTTGAGTGCACCCCCATTCCTAAAGAGCATAAAGAAGAAGTGGAAGAAGTGGAAACTCTTTGTTGACGGGGCCTCAAGTGCATAGGGGAGCGGAGCTAGAGTTGTATTAATATCACCATAAGAAGGCGTGCTGGAATATACTTTTAGATTTTCATTTCCAAGCTCCAACAGTATTGCAGATTACGAAGCTTTAATTGCAGAAATGAAATTAGCACGACAATTGCAAGTTGAAAAATTGGTAGCACACAACGACTCCCAACTGGTAGTGCAACAATTTCAAGGGGATTATGAAGTAAGAGAGCCAACTATGGCTTAATACTTGAGAAAGGTGCAAACATTAGGACAATGCTTCAAAGAATTCAAACTCACACAGATAAATCGATAAGAAAATAACCATGCAGATGCATTGTCTAAATTGGCTTCTTCAAAGGAAGCACGAGCAAGAACAGTGAAGGTTGAAGTTCTTGAAAGACCTACCATTAAGGAAAAAGAGATTCTGGACATTGAAGAATGAGTTGAAGATTGGAGAACCCCAATAAAGAAATATTTGATGACTGGGGAGCTGCCACCAAACCTTGTGGAAGCCAAGAAGCTAAGAGTCCGGGGAGCAAGGTTTACCCTGGTCAATGAAAAAAAAGAAGAAGAAAATTCTAGGTTAGGAAGTATTTTTGAGATTAAATTTTTGATTCTAGACGAAGTGAATTAATGAAAATTGGAAAGAAGACTAAATTAGAGAAGACTTGGTCGGCCTTAATCAAGAAATCAAATCAGGAAAAAATATTGGAGCCAAAAAGGAAGAAAATCCTGTGAAGAAGAAGGTCCCGATTTGCATCCCTGAATTTTATAGAAAATCAAAAAATAAGTTCTTTAACTTACCATTTAACCACTTTAGGTCCTAACTAGCCTCCAAAAATTTTGAAAACTTTGAATAGTCCGTGAAGTCAGAAATAGGCCATGAATGGTCCTAAATGCCACAATCCATCAATTACAATATTAAAGTTGATCGTTAAAGCAGAACTTAACCATAAAAATTATTATACTCCTATCTCCGGGACACCTGAAAATAGGAGTGGGGAGTAATTGGTGTAACATGGACTCGTGCCCATTTATCCCAACTCATTAAACAAATTTATAAGCCCACAAAAGAGGCCCTATTCTAAGAGTATTTGTAGAAATTACGTTTACGTCACTACTCTTCTTCTATAAATAGATGCATCCACCACATTTTAGATGGACATTCTCTACACCTATACTTTACACCTGAAGCTCTGCCGAACTAAACACTAACTTAAGCGTCGGAGAGTCCCTCGAGAATCAACCGATCTCATTTTGATTTTGTTCTTGCAGATTCAAAAGCAACTCGAAGTGTTTGTGATCCATAATTCATCCGTTCATTCAGTCTTTTCCTGTTGCGGATTTGAGGCAACAACACAAATAAAAAATAATCCATCCATAAAAGTATTGCAACCATCACCATCACAAAATGGTCTTCGATTGTGAATAATATAAAAAAGAGTCATTGCCTCTATGAAATCCAATTGACCACTTCCACTTCCATTCAATTCTTGGAAGAGATTAATATTTGCCATTTTTTTGTATCTGTGTTGCATTCCATAAACATCTCTTACAACTCTCTCCATATAAGAAATGTATCCATCAAATCCTATTTTGTTGTCCTTGTGCATTAATCTATTAAAGTTAATCAATATGAACTATAGGCGACTTATTTAAATAAAAAAATGAACTTTGGTGTGTGTGTGTATATACTAAGAAAATTATTTTTGTAAAAAATATTACGTATTAATTAATTAATTAATTTATCTATAAAATTAAGTATATTACGTTAACAAAGAAAGTTTATGGAATGCAATAGATCTACTGTTTATATATATATATATATATATACCCTGGTATCAGAGCCACGGGGAGGGAGCAGATTTATTTAATTTATTTGTTAAGTTTTGTCACGAAGCTTGATCCACCTGGATCAGAGTGAGCTGCACTGGTCGGTTGTCAGGCCGTAAAACTGAGGAAACGCGCTCACTATTGGGTAGATCTATCTTCAAAACTTGTTTTAATGGATTTTTTTTGTAGATTCACTTCTTTTGCAAACTCT
>CAODLS011613384.1:0-23256 GCA_948243855.1 Flueggea neowawraea
ATTCATTCGAGTATGCATACATTTCATCAATCCTACTCATCAAGTGGCTTAAAGATATTACTATTCATAAAAGGAACAAATCCATTATTCTTACCATCACTCTCACCATCACTCCTCTACAAGATTCATGACATATCCAATCATAGCCTTTATTGTTACCCTATTATGGATAACGTTTGACTAAGTCAAAACATGATTCCTCATGTAGGAGTCGATGGTGAGTTTCAGTTAGAGGACTCAAACATCACCACTATATGAAATCTACTTGTGACATTGATCCATGAGGTGCTTTCATAGCGGGCCAGTCTAATACATGTTCCCTAACATGTATCTATATTTTTTTAGTGATATCTCATATCCATAATCAGTAAAACGTGATTATCCTCTTAGCAACATACTAAACTTGGCTTGTTATCATTCCCATGATAACAATCGATTAGGGACTTTTTGAATAATATTCTTTTTACCTTATGGTTTTACTATCAAGTCACACTTGATGACATAAGGACGAATAAACTATTCAAGAAAGTTTTATTTGTCATAAACAATATAATATTTCATGGATATGAAATTAAATGCCTATTTATTAAATAATAAATGTAATGACAATGTATATCAATTATTGGACTAGGGCACAAAACTAACACTCTGGTGCATCACAACCGGGCCTCACAAACATTTCCAACAAAAACTGAATGGCAGCAGAGAGAGCGACAAGCCATCACCTCTAACAAGATCGCAATAGCCATCGACTTGGAACGACAATAGCCTCCACCTCCAGATTGCGACGATGAGGAGAGAGAGCAATAGTGGAAGAAACAAAAAAGAAAGAGAGAAAGCAATGCTGGAGAAGAATGTCGAACAGAAAGAGAGAGAAAGAGTAGTGGTGGAGGGAGGGAGGGAGAGAGAGAGAGAGAGAGAGTGACTAAAGGGGACTTTAAATAAAATAGGGAACATTTACATAAATATTTTCTCAGATCTAGCATTTTCAGAAATAGAATTAGAGTTCTTGCAAGATCTAGCATTTAAATATGATATGGTACTCCTCATTGTACAAAGGTTGTCTAGCTCCTTTACGAAATGTTCTACCGGAGAAGGTAAAAATGTACAAATCGTTCGGATCAACTCTTTCAGGCAATGTCCTATCCACCTCCTTACGCTTTGCTAAACAAAATTTATATAAACTGTGTTGATCAAAGTAGTACAGACAGAAGGTAGTTGTCTAAATTCGGACAAAATAACTTTGCGCCAAAAATGGTCACTAAATCCAGTTTGCGGCGAATTGGTCACTAAATTTGTTTGTAACGAAATGGTCACTAAATTGATTTGTGACGAATTGGTCACTAAAATTGTGTCCATTTGGTTACAACGGAATGATTGTGCGAATTTGTCACTAAAATTACTCGAATTATCCATTTGAAAATAACACACAATCATAGATGGTTATCTCATATTGGAAACAATCCAATAATTTTCAATCATTGAATGAAAATTCAAGAATATAAAATTGAAGACAATTAATTTTATAAGTAATGTGAAAGGATAATTTCAAGAGTTGCGACGAATTGGCCACTAAATTTGGTTTGCGACGAATTAGTCACTAAATTTGTTAGCGACGAATTGGTCACTATCCATTTCGTCGCAACTTTTTGTGCTGATCTGCCACTCTTTTCCATCAAAGGCGTTTTGTCGCAAATAGTTGGCAGGAAGCTTCCCGCCAATTTCGTCACAAAAATTTTGTTAGTCAATCATTGGGTGTTTACTGTTTCTCCAGCTTTTTGTGACCAATTTGTCGCAATTCTGGCATTTTCTCGTAGTGTTTCCTCCTGTTTTTGCATCTTTTGGCCCATATGACGTCTAATTTTTATTATAGAATAAAATACCCATATGGGGCAAAAGAGAGGGATTTTTTTTCAGCAAAAAATACATATAAAGAGAGTGTGTTGTTGAAAACATTGGTGAAGAGAGAAATAGTTAAGTTTGACAAAAAAAATTTTGTTTTTGATAAGTTATGAAATGCAAAATCTTGATCGGTTTTGATCGATGACCAAAAGAACTCTATCCCCTCAAATTTTAGTGTTGTTGTTTCTGCACCTATCCTCTTCATATCTAACGATTAAATTTTGATTTTAAACTCTAGAAAGTAGAAACTCATCTATACACCTATTTAGGCGGGAAGATTGTTGTGTTAATAGTGGCTGCGAAAGGGGACGTTTGTAGAGAATAGAAAAAAAAACAAGTCAATTTAGAGTGGATTGCTACCACTTTACAAGATCATGACCAGTCAAACCAAGAACCAAGATTCACTTCTGCGCAAAGAAGAGCTTCAACATATATGTTGACCTTTTAACTTCTATGAAGCCATCTTACAACGAAACTTCAGCACGAACATGAAATTCATATGCCACTGTTCAAGTGTGGTAGGAAGGTGAACCATGAAAATGGAAATGAAAAACGTTAAATCTCTTTTCTTATCAAACTATTTTTTTTATAAACCCATTAAAGTGCTTTTGCAATGAAAAGGAAAATCTCCACACCTGGAGCGGACTATGATATAAAGGTGTGGAGAAAAACCCAATATGAATTACAATCAAGTCCAGGTGAAAATAGAGTTGGGGCAACGGAAAACATCGTAGCCGGACAAAGGAAAACTCCTCTGCTTGGACTTTAGTAAAAGACGCTATGCATAACACTAGTAAAATTTCTATAAACCGGTTTTTATAAACCTGTTTTTCTATCAACCTCGTTATAAAAGAAAAATATATGCAAAAAGAATATTTAATGGCCATATCAATATTTTTACAGGTGAATGCCAAATTTTTATTATTGTTTTTTTAACGGGAAGGTGAATGCCAAAATGAAAGTAGGTTCGCTATTGAATTTTGATAACTTTATAAATGACACCTAAGGTGAGAACAAGAATAAATTAAATAAAGCTGCTAAATCTTCAACAAAAACATGCCAGGTTTTAATTTCTTGTGCTCGTTCCATGTCAACAGGTGGCGAATCCTCGTTGGAAACAATACCTTCAACCCAATCAACTTAAAACCAAATTGGCCACATGACATCCATATTAGTCACATACATTTGTCAAAATCATAGTATTCACATCACTAGTTTCTGACCATACCACCATTCTCACACGTATATGAAACAACAAATCAAGATATCCAAAGGCTGTGCAACTTTCCTTAACAACGAAGGCTTAAGTTGGATAATTTTTTATTAGTTGATACAAGTAGATAAGAGTTTAGACCTTTTAAGCAGTTATTCGGGTTTAAATTCTCATAGAATTTATGATATTATTTTAAGTATATACGGTTTTGGAAGAATCATTTCCGCTTATGAACTCCTACAATAACTCAAAAGAAAAGCTATACCACTCTTTGACATTTCTTTGCCAATAAAATATCTGCCTACCATTCTTTAACTTACGTTTCCAACTGTAAGTCGCACACAAACTTGTCCAGAAATTCTTTTTACTTTTTTGTGCCTTGATCTCTCCATTATTTAAGCTAAATTCCTGTTCATAACCTTAAAGTTAATTCAACCAACATTACTATAAAGTTGTCCTCATCTCTCATCTCCAAAACAAAGTTTCTTGATCCATAATGAGCTACCATAGACATCCTCCACCGCCACATTATCACGGTCTGCCACCGCCGCCTCCACCGCGTCCTGAATTTTCTCCTCCAACTCCACCACCACCTCACCATCATCACCACCACCCACCTCCACCCCCTTTTGCACACCCTCCTCCTCCTCCTCCAGGACCACATGGTCCTCCGCCGCCGCCTTATTGGGATCCTTACAGGCCACCTCCGCCTTGGCACCGACCACCTCCTCCTTACTAGTGCATGACTGCTATGCATACTGAGAAAATTGCGTGTTTTAATTGGACAGAAATTATATACAAGAAATGGAGCTACAGTGATTTGTGATGCAGATCGTTCACTTTGAGGTAGAATGATCTAAGATCAATATTTCACTTTTACCGAAGACAGATGGTATGCAATAATTTTAGTTTTTTATTTTATTTTATAGTTGTTTCTTCTAAGATTTAAACCCAGTAGTGTCTTGATTATTTGTAATATTCTTTTCCTGCCATATATTCATGTCTTTTGTGATGAGATGAGATATATTACTTCTTTTAAGGGGGCTGAATTTGTGCTTTTCGTGGATGAATGTTTGACTTCACTATTTTTCGCGGAAAGAAATCGTATTTTTTCAAACAAGAAGTTGTAAATCTTACAAAAGGGATTCTTAAATAGAGTACACCCTTGAAAAAGTATGCACCTTGAAAAGAAAACATGTATAGAAACGAATTTGGTTTGGACGAGTAGTCCAATATGTTACAAAAATTTCAAGAATAGATATATGATTTACCATAAACACCATTTATTCTAAAATGCTACTAATTGATTTCCTCATCCTCCACAGGCGTTTTCCTTCCATATACGCTCTCCCTTGCCTTAATTACCTGCCATATGGGGAAATCAATCATTATTATTTTTTACTTACACATATATAGCGTATAAAACAATGAATCCATGAAGTAGAAACAATAATTCAGGAAACAAGTTGAAAAATAAAAGGGTTGTTAATTTTCTGGCCCCTAAATTAGTTAACTTCTCTCTGAAGTCCCTGAAATATTTCAAAACATCAATTTCCTATTCAACAAAAAATGAAATATTTCAAAACGTGGGGGTAATTCCACAAACAGTTACTTTATATTTTACAAAAGTGTACTATAGTCATTTTTCTCACTTTTGTTAAGAAAGGTCGTTGAATATTAGATTACATTCTTAAATTGTCATTATGGTCAGTTTTTTAAGACTCTTGGGCTAGAAGGATGACGAGGCGTGTCACGTCATTTACATATTGCCACGTGTATTTTGACCCATTTCATTAGAAGCAAAACCAACCCAACCAATTTGTACTCGACCCGACCCGCGAATTGTCATCCTTCCGAGTGGCGTCCACGTGTGATATCTAAAAGACGTGGAATGCATTGTCATCCTTCCGGCTCGAGAATTTTGAAAAATTGGCCATAGTGACAATCTAGGAATGTATTTCGATATTCAGTGATCTTCCCATAACAAAAGGGAGAAAAGTGATCATAATGCACTTCTGTAAAATATAGAGTGACCATATGTGGAATTAACATGTGTTAATTAGAATGCACATAACTTTTTTTTCCCCTTTACATCTTCGAATACAAAAGATAAAGAGAGTAAGTTTAAAATTAATTTTTTTTTATAAGTCGTACTCGAATTTTATTCATCTAAAAATAAAGAATTGTTGTAAGAAAATCATGAATTGCTTTTATAAGAAATTATATAAGAAAACTGACTAATTACCTATACGTTTTAGCCATAATTTAGGCCCACCACATAATGACAGTATAAGATAAGAACCTGTTTGGTCCAATCGGTCGAAGCTGTAATAGAAGAGAGAGAAATAGACTGAACAAGTGAGCCAGCTACAATTCCAATCCAAAGGCATTTTCCCCTAAAATGAGCTACAAAACCCAGCACCACTCCAAGTGGAAGTCCAACCATATAAAATGCAACTTTATTTATATAAGCCCCCACTCGCTGTTAGAGAATTTCGGTCTAAACTTTGGATAGTTTTTGTATGAACGGAAGCGACTTGAAAAGTAAGAGCGAAATCGACACAAGAATTTATAGTGGTTCGGTCAACCTTGCCTACACCCCCTACCTAAGTCTCACTTAGGCTTTTCACTATCGATGATTGATTGTGTCTTAATGCAATAAGGTCAATACACGAGGTTGATTCCGACTCAACACCTCCAAGGCCAACAAAGTTGTTTTCTATATGTTCACAATAAACCTTTCTCAATGTTGTTTTATACTTAGGTTCACAACAAAACTCTACAATGTTGTTTTCTATAGGTTTACAACAAACCTAACTCACACTCTTAAAGTGATTACAATTGGTTTACAAACAATGAAGCTATATGCTAGAGTTGAGTATTTCAGATTGAAGGTTGAACTTTGATCTCTAGCTTGAATTGATGTTTTTCTCTATGGAAATTGATAGGAAGTTTGGCTCTATGATTTCTGATGTTTTTCAACATGTTCCTGGTCTTCTCTTAATGTATTTATAGCCCTTTGAATCAATATGACCGTTGGAGAGAACAATATAGTCGTTGGAGTATATTTATGCCCGTTGCAGCTTTTTGCTTCATTAATATCTTTTAATAATTACTCCTTTATGATGTAAAATTTTATTGATTATGAAACAAATGATAATTAGCTTAATACATCGTTTGACCATTTTCTTGACACGCTATATTAATTAAGTTTTTTTATCATGTTGTAAGTCTTCAATCTCAGCAAAAATTACTGTTAAAAAATCCAAAAATTATATACAAAAGATCAAAATGACAAACCTCTTTTTTTTTGCTTGATATGGAGTCCGTTAGCAATATTCGTTAAATTGGTTATTGAAATATTAGTTGTCGAAGCTGAGGGATTTGAAAATATAGTAAAGAAAGCTAAAAGATTGACGAAGATATGCTAACAAATTTCAAGGATAAAAGATAATTATAAATGTTATTGTTTTCAATTCCAATAATGTGAGTAATTTTGATTTATTAAATCTAAGTTTTTGATCAAATCTATTATATTGAATTTAGTATTTTTTAAATGAAGTTAACTTAACAATAATATCTTTTTGATACTATTTTTTACAAATTATTTTATACTAATTTCAATCACTATGCTAACTTTTAAATGGTTATACAAACTATGAGAGAAAATCTTACAATTTTTGGTAAATTATTGGAGCAAGTATTGAATTAGTCTTATGTATTAAATGCTCCACACCACAATTATGGATGTTAAATTTGTATCATTATTTAATATTTGAATATACCTCTTGCTGGCCATATGCTCATATGGTAATAACAAAACATCTATCGTTTAATAACCCAATAGTCTAAATCACAAAGAAACGGAGAACATTAAAGTATATTGGTTTATAATTGCCCAAATTTGTTTCATCCAGAGCGATTTCAAGAGTTCAAAGTAGATATGCATTGAAGATTTTGATATGTTAAAAAAAATAATTCTTCAAACTATGTTTAAAAGATTGAATTTTGCAAACTATATTAAAAAATTCAAAATTTAATGTAAGATTCACAACTGTATTATTTTATTTTAAGTTTAAAATTTAAATTATAAAATCTTGAATATTTATAAGAAAATTAAAATATATTAATGGTATCTGGAGCATCGTCTGGGGTTTTAAATTAGTATTAATATAAAAGAGAATACATGCATTGAGATGTTGACATGTGTCATCTTAAATGAATGATATTTAGTGTCTTACTAATGTGACATGTGTCATACAAAGATGTGTCATAATAATAATAATAATAATAATAATAATAATAATAAATGTGTTTACATTAGACATTTATATCAATTAACTAATTTATTTAATAATTAATAAAATATACAATAAAAAATTAAAATATAAGAATAAATCTATTTTTTTAAATGAACTTCTATTTCACATTTTAAAAAACAAACACTATATGTACACATATTGTTTAATATTCACCACAACAATGTATGTTTTTTAAAAATTTTTATATTATTTTCCATATCACTTCTGTTATTTTTATCTGATTCTATATATCGACCCTTTTTTTATCAATTTTGATTTCCCAAATGTCCCTAAAAATTAATTTTCATAAATAAGTGCAATTTTTAAAATTGGTATTATGAACTAATAAATTCACAATCAAATTGATTTTCATAGTAAAATATATTTTGGTTATTATATTTGTTAATATTTCAATTAGAAATGAACAAATAGATTTGGTTTATGAAAAATCAACTTTTTGCTTTATTAATATTTTTTATAATTATTTCTTGACAATATAAAATTTTATCGATTATACAACAAATGATGATTGACTCAATACATTTTCACCGGAAGAAGTTTCAAGAATTAAAAATAGGTATGTTAAACATTAAATAATCTACTTAAGAGTTTTTATCATGTTGTAATTATTCAATCTTAACAAAAATTATTATTAAACATTGTCAAGCCACATTGGTTAATAATTGCCTAAATTTATTTTCACCGGAAGAAGTTTTAAGAGTTAAAAATAGGTATATATTGAAAATTTTTATAAGGTACAAAGAAAATAATTCTTTAAAATATATTTAAAAGATTGAATTTTAAAAATTATATTAAAAAATTTAAAATTTAATGTGTGTTTTCCAATTGTATTATTTTATTTTAATTATAAAATTTAAATTATAAAAATTTGAATATTCATAAAAAAAATTTAAAATATATTAATAGTACCTGATGGATCAGTCGGGGTTTTATACGTATAAACATTCTAAAGTGCTACAAGAATTCCTAAAATATGCGCTACAGGCCACGGGGCTACTTATTAACTTAAGTATGGAGTAATTGCACCAAGTAACTGGCAGGCAAAATCTGTCAGCTTATACATTAACAAATACTCACAATCGCCAGATACCTACTTAATAGTAATCAACGTGTGAATGCCAATAGTTTGTAGAGTTTCTATTTCTCTGTCACTCAAAAGATTTTCCTGGCAATTGTGGCATCAAATCAAGCTACAAAGTCGTATAGCCGAAATGCTTCAGTGGACACAGGGAGCTGGAACATCGTTGCAGAAAACTGATGTTTGAAAACACGAATATTCTCAATTGAACAATTAAGGAAAACAGCGACAACCCTCTTCACCCATTCACTATAATCTTCTCTAGTCAATCAAAATTCTGAAAAGAAAGCACAGACAAGGAAATGGGTTACAAAAACAATGCGCCTTATGTTGTATTTTCATTGATATAACCTTCCAAGCGACCTTCAAAACCAGGCCTCGGCTTATCAAGCAACTTCTTTTCCCTCTTCGCAATCTTGCGCATCTTCTTCTGCTGTATCCTATCTGCAATGTTCTGTGATCTTTTCTGCTGTTTCCCTTCTTTGACTTTCTGTTGATTCTCAACTCTCTCCTTCCATTTCTCGACGTTCTTTTGATGCCTCTTCTTCTCCTTCTTTATGCTCTTATTCAACAGCTTTGGATCGTCGTGAACCTTGATCCCTGCAGCTCTACTTGTAGCTGCTTTCCACGAGAGCAATCCTCCTTTCTCTGGGTCCATCTTTGCTTCGGCCAATTCTTTTGCCTTGTCGAGCTCCTGCAACTTTGAAAGCTTCCTCTTCTTCTTCTTCTTCTTTCCATTGTCTTCGTTTCCGATCTTGACTTGGCTGAATTTGAGTCCCATTACAGCCTCTGATATGTCCTTCTCTACATTTTCCACTGAAGTACTTGTTGAAGCCTTCTTTTCTTGTGTTTCCCTCTTTCGTTTCCCTCTTTTGTTTCCCTCTGCATTTTCCAGTGCCTTCTTTTCTGCACCTTCCCTCTTTCGTTTCTTCTTATTCTTATTCAACTTTTGCATTTTCCTCTTTTGCTCACGCAATTCAGCTTTCTTCTTTTGATACTTCCCGTCACCGCGGCCAGCACGAAACTCTTTTAGCTTCCTATTAAGCCGCTGCTGGAGTTCCTCATACGTCACGTTCCTTTCATCTCCATCATCAACAGAAAAACTAGGATTGATCTCCACCTCTCCACCGTCACTTTCCTCCTTAAATTTCTCTTTCTGCAAGTTCTGCATTACCAAATCAAGGGTCGACACGGATGATTTCTCAGGGTCAAGCCGGTCTCTACGAGCCGTCTTGATATTCTCTCTTGTCTCCTCCTTAACTAAAGCCTTTTCTTCCTTGCTAAGACCCGGAAACCACTTCCTCTCCTTATCATCGGTGGATAAGTAGAACTTGGCAGGGATAAGATCAATCAACTTATCAAAGAAAAGCGAATGTTCATGAATCAGAGCCTTCAAATCAATACCGGGTTTAGCTTCATCCACAGAATCCAGCTTAGTTTCGAGAGCAATACCCTGCTTCTTTTTCTTCATGTTACAGAAACTGAAACAGGAGCGGTGGCTAGGGCTAATGGAATACATATCTACAAAGAAATAATAATCACAGACAAGAAGCAATTAATTCGTCAACAAAAACAACAAGCACATATATCTACAAAGAAAATTGTAGATTCCATGGCGGTGAAAAATCATCAGAAGCATCCATTGATTCTAATGAATTCACAAAACACAAAGAGAAAGAGAGAGGCGAGAGTCACCTTTAGAGAGTTGAGTGCGGGTTAGCGGTGGGCGGTAGGGTAGTTTGCAAGTGCAGGGGGGCAGGAACCGATATCAACCCTAATGCATTCCCTTTATTTGATTTTGTCATGGTCGACGACGTCGTTTAAATGTGCTTTTTTTTTATCGAGAAGACTTCGTTAAGTGGTTTACAAGGCAATGTTGTTTGAGAATTCACTCTTATTAGGCCTTCAGCCCTTATGTTCTAAGTTAAGCCCACTAATCAGTCAGGGCCGGGCATGGTCCGGCCTGGAGTTTATAAAAAAAATTCTTTTCATAACTTTCACCAAACACAAACATATTTTACAAATAACTGCTATAAAACTTTAATCAAATATGGCTATAATTTGAAGAAATTTTTTTTTATAACAAGTCACCTAAAACCTAAAATATAGATTCAGTAAATCTCCTAAAAATTCAAATTTGCAAATTGTTACAAACGGATTTAAAAGAATCACATTTATTAAAATATTATTTTGATTGCTTAATCCAAAAATCATGGGAGATTTAAACTGACAATAATCAGATGGAAAAAAATCCAAATTAATACATATCATCAAGTTCAAAACACATCAAAAAAATAAAAATAAAAACGAGAAGCATAACATTCAGCATTGATGAATATATTCTTACTGAAACTTAATTAAAACTCGACAGAAATTTTTTCTTGTCATATATTATTGAAAAATTAATTAAGGGTTAGAGTAAATAATTATTTTAACAAATATATATCAACACATTAAAAAAAATAGAAAAAGCATAATATTCGCAATTTTTAGAATAAATTCTTACTGAAATTTAATTGAAACTCGACAAAAACTTTGCTATATCATTTAAATACATCATCATATTGTCAAAACAATTATTATAGGTTTCATGGACGTTTTATACTTTGAAACTAGATTGAAATTATCATTGTTCATATTAGATAGTAGATCCGAACTAGTTTTTGTTAATTTAAATCGATAGTGAGAAATGAGTGAGTAGAGCCTTTATTTCTTCTCTCTTTTTTTAATCGAATTCTATTTGATATTGATAATTTTAATTGATAGTTTGATAATGATAGAACACAAATTATCAACATTTTTTTTTTGTAATGGTTGTGAAATTTTGTTGAAAATTTTTTGAAACTTGTAGAACTTGCATGAATTGCATTTTACGTATTTTTTAAAATGCATTGAAACTACTCTAAAAAAATTGTCACATATAAATTAACAATCACTATGGACTTTCCAGGCACACTAATATCAAAATAGAGAAACAATGTTGAAACTTAATTGATGAATAAGAAACAAACTTTTCCATTAACAATTTCCCATGAGACATCAATACAAACCAGCATAAAATAATTCCTACCGAGATCACCGTCGAAAGATATCCATTTACAAACTACAAATAAAACGCGTGTGCGAACAACTGACACACATTTCATGTACTGTATCTTTACAAATCAATTTCTTCGGCTTACAATGCTTGAGTCAAATGATTTCAACGCGCGTTGACAATTCTCTGTAAAAATTATAACTTTTTTTCCTTCTGAAATGGTCGTGAAACTTTGTTGAAACTAATTTTAAACTTGTCGAAATTGCATGATTTGCACCATGTTCCGTACATTGAAACTGCACTGAAACTAAATTGAAAAAATAAGCACACGCCAAAACTAATCAAAAACTAAATTTATGTAGGGCAACCAAATTACTTTCAGTAACGACTATCATCATGATTCAAATGTTCAAAGTAATCCAAAGCAAAATTCAATCAAATTCACGCTAACTCACCTTTATTGGTTTGGATTTGCATTGAGCATTACCATCAACAACACAAAGTTTCCCATGTTCAACAGTGACGCCAGGAATCGCATTATTGTCTTCAACATATATTTTCTTCTTCTTATTCTTTGAATCGTCCAAAACGCCATTTTTAGCATCAATGATGACTTCAGTCACTCTCTTGTTCTTCTTAACCTTTTTTACAGGACTTTCAATTATATTTAGCTTCCTAACCATCTTCTAAAACTAATCAACTTTAAAATGGACAATCAACACCAAAATACAAATAAACAATAATGGAAAACTAAAAGATTCTACATTAATAGCTAATCAATATAGATTTTAACATGCAAAGGAAAACTAAGAGAAAACGCCAGTGACTGTGAAACAACATTGAAATGCAAATGAAACTTGATATAAACTAATGGAAAAAATTAACATGCTTTGAAGATCCTGTTATGAAATTCCACCCATTACTCAAAATTGCTCCACCAATTAACATACGAATTAAAATTGCTCCACCAATTAACATACATTCTGATTTAGTCATCAACATCCAACAATATTCAAATAGATAGAATTTTATCCAATTAAATAAATATGGTAATGAAGGAAAAAGTGTAGAACTCACAATTTCAGAAATAAACAAGAGATGAATAAAATAGGGACCTTCACGTTAAAGAAAGCTACTTCAGTTCTTTGGAGTCGTCTGAGACAAACAACAACATTATAACTAATGCCTAGACATGAATGAAACAATCCAGGGCCGTAATTCTGTAAGCAAGAATATAATTTCACAAGTAAGGTGTGAACGAATGAGAAATTGCACTGTTAAGTTTCAGCAACAAAACCTATACGTATCTGAAAGAAAATTAGATATTAATGCCTAATAAAAGTGGAGGTAAAGAGAAACGCAAATACACTACCTAAAAATTAGGAAACCAATGCCTGGATTTACTACCTAATTATTAATGTGACAATAACTGTATTTATGTAAGTAGAAAAAATTAAAATTATAAAACCTACAATTGCATTATCAAAAGTTGGGTGGACATTTTTAACCAACGTTTAAAAATGTGGCTATTTTGGACAATTTCCTAGATAAAAAAATGCAGCCCACAGGCTGAAATTATTAATTTTTATTTTCAAAAATATTGTAAAATATATTAATTTTATAATTATTAAAACGAATAATATTATTAGTCTTTTTTTAAGAATATGAAAAATGACCATAGCAATCATAAACTAAAAATTTTCTAAAAAGAAATTCAAGCAAATTGCGATCTTTTTAATTTGTAGAGTGCATAAAAATTGGATAGAAACGGAATTAGCTTATTAGATCATTGTTGTATTCTGCATTAATTTAAGTTTACGATGAAAGCACTACAAAGGAAAATCAATTTGTCTGTACAACAATGAAGAGCAGAAGTGGGGAGAGTTTTGATTGTACATTTTGACATTAAGTACCACACACATACAAAGCCCTAACCATAAAGTGAATGAAAGCATTGTTTACCTGACTCTAAAAGTAGTGAAAATGAAATCTTATATGATTATCACTCTCTCGGCAAAAAAACTATGATTATCACTGTCTTCAGTCCAAATTAATTGCACATTAATGCTAATTATGTGGATGCACTTTGGTATCCCAATTATCTTTATAATAGCTCTCGAATTTGATGACTTCACACATTTTGCGCTTACTAATGAGATGTTGGCTTAATGGTTAATGCAGTGGTCTAGGTAGACTATATGTCAAAAAATCGAGAGTTCAAATCACACTGATCGGGGAAAGAAAAACTGTTAATATTTTTATCTCTAAGATAATTAGTCACTTCTTATAAAAAAAATTATATCAACAATATATTTAGTATAAAATTGATTCCCGCTTAGTGATGGATCAATCTCCATAGTGTTCTTATCTCCGTTCATTTTTTCCTCGCTTAGTGACGGATCACTCTCGTATTTTGAACTAATTAATTTTGCATTGTCTTAAAATATTAGGTTATGACATAAAATAAAGAAAATAAATAATTTGAGAAATATTTTTAAAGATTTTAAAAATACAAATTTTACCTTCTGACGTTGTCTCGAGATCATATAAATTTATTTTTTATAAATATTCTAAATTATAATAAAAATTGTCTTCAATTAAAAAAATATGAAAAATAAAAATTAATATTAAAGTTTTTATCATATTTCTTTCCATAATTGTTTATTTTTTAATAAAAAGTGAATATTAACTAAAATATTGAATATTTTAATAACAAGTAACACATATTATGCAATTAGGACGTCACATATCAAAATTATAAGATGTTAAATGTTAATTTTTTATGAAATTATATTTTATTTTTATATATTATATAGATAGAGATGACCTTTTTGTGATCCCTAAGATATGTAAAAGAACTTTTCAAAAAAAAAAGATATATAAAAGAATTTTTTTTTAAATCATATATAAAAAGATTTTTTTTTGAAATCATATAAAAAGAAATTGAGGAGTGAAGATGATACAAATGTATGCCTACCACAATCGTGTGTCAATATTTAAGCATTTTGTTACAGTAAGAGAACCCAAAGAGTTGACCTATTGACCAACAACTTTAGAGCATGATATCTTCATTGGGTCAAAAAAGTTCGAGATTGGGGTCAAAGTAGAGATCAAATAATGGTTATTTGCTTGAAGCTGTCTTTGAGATTAATATTAAAATAATGATAAATGGAAGATAGAGATGAAAAAAGAGCAGATAATTATTCTCTATCTAGGCGTTTTTAGGCTTTTTGGCACTTTATTAATAGGTGATGGCATATGTTGTCCCAAGTACAGGGGAACATTAGCCTAGTTTGGTCGGTAATGCTTCACAGCCCATTCGATTAGTGATGACATCATTGTTTTGAAGATAATTAAGTTTGGTAATTAGCTACACCTTAATTAAGACTACTCTAATGTGAATAAGGTTTCACTTAATTAAATCAATAAATGCGATCGATTAGACCAGTATTCTAACCAAAATTCAAAATTTAGATCATTATCAATGTAATTTTGGAGAGTCGATAGATAGATAGATATCTTAAGAAATTGGGTCCAAATTCTCCACCTCAAAGATACCTTAAAGGAAGGAATAATATCAAGGGGCTGAACCAAACCTCAATTCGTAAGAAGCGAAAAGTCCCAGCAAATCTTGAGGAGGCCGAACCATGCAAGAAATCCTTCACATTCAAGCAAATTTACAAACTTCCACGCACACTAATTCTAACAAATTTAAACATATTTGCTGCCATTTCCAGAGCAAGTTGGAAATGCGGAAGCCAAGAGGAGCCTTTGAGAACTTCCAACCAATGAGTCTCAAAATGATGGTCATACTAAAGACTCAATTTATTTTTGACCCAAAATTTATATAATCAAGAAATATTTTTTGACATATTCCTCCAATCAAGAAATATGGCACATATAACATTCAGCATATGTATTAGTTTTTGCAGATGAGTATGCACTTATAAACATAGTAATCTCTACGTCTGATAATAATAGACACATTTTTATTTTAAGTATTTTAAAATATAGACACATTTTCTTTTTTAATTGCAATGATTATTAATAAAATTATGATATTATCCTTATTTAATCTCTTTTTTAACTAATTTATTAATTTTTAACACCTTTACTCAAAGGGATAAAATAAAAAAATTATAAAATTAAATGAATTTAATTGCTAAAACTATTATTTTTTAATTTATAGGAGTATTAGTATAGTTATGACCGAATAGTTGTGACCAAATAATTGAACTATATTAACTTAAGAAGGTAATCTAGCATTAATATTATTTTGATCTATCGAAAACAATTCCACTCATTTTACTTTTTTTTTCAATGAAAAGGGTATCCAGGGGCTACCGGTAGTGGTTGTATCCCTGCTGAACGTGACCATACAGACGAGTACTCTCCGCTACAGAATATTGTTTTGCTCAATAGTAGCCGAAAAATACTCACCGTGACACCCGCTAGGAACCAATAACTCCACTCATTTTACGTAAAGAGGATTGCCACTCTTATTAATAGTCCATAACATCGACCCTTACTCAATGACAGGATGCTTGATAGTATAATTTCCAAGTTTATACACATAATTTTTTTTAACAGAAGTTTATACACGTAATCAATTTAATGAAATTGAGATTTTGCATCTCAACGAATGTCATTATGCATGGCTGCCTCGAAAATTGTAACCCCTTTATAAGTTAGGGTAGACAAATCATTTTTATGTTCCAATGATGAATTTGCAAAAATTAATAGATGCTTTGATGGAAATTAAGTCTCCACATTTGCCAATAAAAAAATATCGCCCAAACAGTATTGGACGAACTTTGCTGTGACCTTTAACAGGTATGGTCAAAGTTCATCAAAATTAATCTGACTCATCTTAGAATTGGTTCATCATGCGAAAACACAAGAAATTTTCGACCCCTCTCAATTAATTAGTTTTTTTTTTATAATTTAGTTTCTTTTTACCTTCCTTGATAGATACAGTCAACTTCAAATATAGTGAAGAATCTCAAGTCAAAGTCAAAGTCAAAGTCAGAGTTCAAGATGGGTTATGGCACCACAAAATCTGAGGCTTACCAAACTATTCATTTTCACCAGTGGTGTTGGCCTTCCAAGCTTGAAACTCTGCAATCTTTTGTGATGTAATCATTTTTAATGTTGGGTAAGCTTTCTTCTACTTTACTGGATTGTGACTGATTCTTTCGCATGTCATCTGTACTTGGTGTGTAGATCACTTATATCCCTCTAACTACTTTTATTCGTAGTATTTGATTTTAATGGATTGAATGGTATATACCTCTAGGAATAGTCCAACAGAAATGATAGTAGTTTCAAATTTGTATAGCCTGAGTTTGAGCTTAAAGAGAAGCGATTTTGTTAGAGATTTATAATTTTACGGCATTGAATTAGGTCAAGTATTAGAGTTTGATGGGTAGTTATATAGTCTGTCTGACACTAAACGGGTGTTGTGGTGACCAAATTTAGTCACTTCATCAGGTTTAGCTACGACTGATCATGTCCACTTTCCTCTATTATGTAAAAAAAAAAGTAGATATGAAAAAATGAATTGTAAATTAGTAAATCGTATAGCAAATAAATAGGAAATTAGTGCTTTTTTTAAATCAAATTAGGGCATTTTTTGAGAGGCACAATTAGTAAAAACGAATAGCAATACATCAATTCAATATTCCAAAATCAAACTCCACCAATATTGTAACTTCTTCACTTTTTACGGTAATATTTACTTAATTTACTCGATCTTTTTAATCTTAGAACATTAAGCCACTTGAGCCACCAGCATTTTAGGATCGAGCCACCAACTGCCCAAGGTAGCAAAATACACTGCTTAATTATTAATTATAAAATGAGTTGCTAATGGGCGATTCCTAGAAATTGTAATATGTTATTGGAGCTCCAGCTCTGTTTCTTTTGTTGATTAATAATTTTCTTTTTGCGCTGTATGCTGTCTTGAACTCAGCTAGCTGAGTTGGGAGGATGGTGTCAAAATTCTACGGGGTTAACCATTAGCCTACATATATATATACATCAGGAAGAATGGATTATTCTTATAACTATAGAATATTTATATGTTGTTATACTAAATAAGATATTGGTTGCAATTTGCTGTTATTATCTGATATCATAAAGATTTAAAGATGTATATATGAATACCACTTATAAAAAAAAGTACATAAATACTGGGTGGTTTATATCAGAGAATGAGCTTTTAACTCCCTTCATACATACAAAAAGTTAATAGTGTGATTAACAAAGCACACAAGATTTAACTATGGTATTAGAAAGTCGATGTGAAGACAAAATTAATGACATAAAACAAGAATATTGGTTTTTCGAAATTGCCTGCAAGTTGGCATAGATCCATGATCCATCATGTCAAGATATATAAACAAGGCAAATCTCACAGATCAATCAGCATCAAAGATTGCTGTAAAGATATATTTCAAGCGATTGATATCCAAACCAACGATATATGCTAGTGTAATTAGACTTTAAGATCATACTAATTCAGGGATTAATTCTAATTAAATCAACAGGAATTATCATGCCAGACGCGTGTAGCATCTCATTAATTATTTGATTAATTAATTCATTAGTGATATTCTGAGTCAGCTAAAATATCAAGATTAAATATGTAATTAAATGAACTCACAGAGTTGAACGAGTCACAGATGTGATGAACAGCTTCTACGATGTTGTAAAACATATTCAATTAATCTTAGTGAAGGAATCGCATACAAATTAAGTAATAAACAGTATAATAAATAGGTTCGACTTACTAACCTCGATTTCAGAGGAGCAAGACCAGTTCTATGTTGGTCTTGCGAGCAAACTACGGTTGAAATGTGAACGGGAATGTCAAACTGTTTCGCAATCTAGATACCACACGTGATATGTGCAAGACTGAGGACAGGAGGCCGATCCTCTCTCTCTCCCGGTTGAGAGTTCTCTCTCTCTCTCTCTCTTTGTGTGTGTGTGTTGGAGTTTTAATGAATAGAAAGGAGCAAGGCTCCTTATATAGCCTTCCAAATGGGCTTGTGGGCCTAACGAGCCTTACGGGCCTATTTTCATTCCTAACTCAATTGGGCTTATCAATTGATCTCAGTTCACGGTCTCGGTTCATACCTTGACCAACCAGATTTGGTTCTTCTCAATTAGACTTTCTAATTGGTCCCGGCCCACGGTCTTGGTTCACACCTTACCGACTGAGTTCGGTTCACCCGTCATGGGCGGACCGCATTTTCCAACATCTCTCACTCGCACATGACGAAATCATAACTCATCATGGATCATGATAGAACTAATACCAATCATGATTAAGATCTCGTGTCATACAGGCAAATAGACCGCGCGACTAGCATACGATGAGAGCGTAATTGCTATACACCTGTTAGGGTTATATAATAGCTCATATCTCAATCTTGTTAGAAGGTGTCTCTCGTAGAGCAGCTCTTTTCTACCAAAATGTATTCAACAGCAGCACAGACTGTTGGAAACATAATCATTCCCCCTAATTCGTAACCACACAATCGCTGCTTTTGAACTATTCGATCTCACAAAAGCTTTACTCATAGTTCACACATCATGTGCCACGCTACATGAGAGTCGACTAAGCAAACTTTTGAGACTAGTGCGAATACGTCTGGAAACAAACTTTCCCTCTTACACCAGACAATCCACATAGCTAAGTTTACTTTCTCAGCTTGACACGCTTGGTCGAATCAATCATGACCATTAACGACAAGTTAGAGTAGACAAACTTAACTACATGTTTTGGATGTGTTAAGGGTTATAAGGGTAGGTAGTACCGAGAACCACATATTCACGGTAGGGTCTACACTAGGAAAAGTGAGATCGTTTATCAATATTTTTCATCCCTATGGTTGTGTATATAACACACATGATATGATCATGTGTTGTGGTATCTTTTTCTTCTCTTGGAGATGCACATGTTTATACAACACTATAAACACTACACAGAAGCTTCGGTTAAGATGTATTTCACCATCTAATCTTAATCCACACTTCACAGGATTACTTCTGGTTTTAAGACAGAATATGCTAAAAGTCTCTCAATTTTAGCATCTGATCATTTAATGATCTGCATAGAAATTCATCCTATGGCGTATGACTCTTTACATAAGACTTTTTCTTTCCATTTTACAATGAAGACTGTAAAATGCAAAACGATCTCTTGATTATGAGCGTGCTCAAGAACTCTCTCTATGTTCAAAACCAACATCATTTTAGTTCTTCCCCCAATGGACTGGGAAAACTAAGGTAAACACCCGTGTGAGTAGGTTACTTCTCTGTCCAACATGCTTTCACACTTAACACTACAACAAATATCAACTCTCAATATTTGTGCTCGTGTATTGCCCACAATGATCTTATTAAAGATCATGTTTTAAGGGATTACACACTTCGTGTGCCATACAGGTCTTAAGGAACTTATTTCTTGTAGTCTTTTATTAACGAATCTTACGATCTCATCTCGTATGGACTTACATTCCAAGTTCACTTCTTCAAGTGAAACTTGTACTCAAATTTACTTGACCTTGTGCAACCAAGTCCTTTATTAAACGATATTTGATCTCAATTTGCTTAGACTTATAGTGGATCTTATTAATCCTTAAGCAATCAGGATCGACTGCCATAAAGACCGTCGTAGGTTCTTTAGGTGGTTAGTGCTAAGTGGATCATTTCACTTAATATCCAACCTTCTTATTGCACTGCAGATTACGAAACTATAGTCTCAGCTTCTTTTTTCACACTTATATGTGTTCCTCACTATTACGTGGTGTGATCTTTCAGCCAGGTAAGAACACATAACTAGACATGGACTTTCCTATAGTTTATATCAATACGTGGAATTGCAACTGTGTCTCATTTTATCGCAAGCCCTCACTATAACACAATGTCTTGCAGTGCCTCTAAAGCATTCAAGTATCTCGCTCACTGCTTTCCAACATCCTCTTTATGTGTTGGATTAATGTTTGCTAGCTAACTTGACAACTTAGCAAACTATAGGCATTTCACACACCTAGACATTTAATATAAGACATAATCTTGTAATCAACATGTATACTCTATATTACAAAAGACATACATGATATTCATTTGAAGAACGTTCTTTACATATTCTTCTTTTCATATAGTTTGTGGGCACACGCCTTTGCTAAGAGACTTGCTCTTAGTCACAAGATATCTATAGGTTATGCATTTCTGCAACTTAAATCATTCTAGTATTTTGTTGATTCATCTCACTTGAAGAGGAACAACAATCCACTAAAACGATCTATTAGAGCTAGACTCCAAGGTCAACCCATATCATATATCTCAAAGTTGGACCACAACTAATCATTGGTGTCATTCAAGTACGCTAGACCGTTTCTAGCTACAAGTGTGATATCCACATAATTTAGAATGACAAGATTCACCTTGAAACACATGGTATTATCATAACTTATACGAAGATACCATTCTCTCAAAAATGTCTAAGGTCATATCTTAAACAATGAAACTATTGGTTCAAACCCCATAGATTTCATTTCCAAATTCTCTATTGAGAATTGGATGATGAAACCATTAGTTTAAACTTTATAGGTTTCTACTCTAGATTCATTATTGAGAAAATGAGTCTCTACATCCGTTGATGTAGGTCGAGATATAGACTAGCTTAAATGCCAAAGTCTATTCGATAGAGGTAAATCTCTCAACAAGTTGGACTTTCCATGCTAAATCCCCTTTTATGCGATTATCGATATCTTACTCGATTTATCGCTTATGTATCCACTTATCTCCAATGGTTTTCACCCGTTGGGTAGATTAACTCATTCTTAAACATGGTTCAATCTCTCAAATGTCATATATACTTCCATTGATATTTTCACTGGGATGAATGAACATCTAATATACTCGTAGGTTCATCCTTGACTTATGGGATTATTAAAAGGATCACGATCGAATCATTTATAGAAAAATGTCGTCGTGAGACTTTACCAAAAAGAATCACGATTGATTCATTTATCGAAAAAATGTCGTCGTCAAACTTCATCCCTTTTAGTTTTATGCATTTTAAAAAAAATGCTCTACTGGGTTCAAGTTCCATACTCCTACTGGAAAATAAAAATCTTGATGTCCTAGGTGGGTTCAAGCTCCCTATAGGAACTCCCGCTAGGATCAAGATTTTCTACTCCCACTAGAAGTAAGAATCTTGTTATCACTAAAGTCAGGATCAGGAACATCCGCACACGCTTGAGGTAAATGATATAAAAGTTGAATTGCTCCAAGACTTATCAATGTGTCACTTTCAGAGAAAGAGATGACAATTGTTTGGATTGATCTCTGAAGATTTTAAAACCCAAACATACATTACCCAAGACGATGCATCCCTTTCAGAGAAAGAGAAAACAATAGGTTAGATCGATCTCTTGAGATTTTAAAACCCAAGGTTGTAATTCACATCACATTACCCAACTTTATTTCTTATCATTTTTTCTCACTCTCCTCAAGAATTCTCCCACTCGGATGGAGTGATCCTGATGTTCTTAGTTCTTGAATCTCAGAGTAATAAAAAATTTCACTTTTCTAATTCCAGTTATGAAATCTATTCTCACAGAATGTGACTTCTTATAACTCTGTACTATGCCAATTTCTCATTATTCCACGACGATTGTATCATGTTGACACAGTAAGGTATCTAAAACCTTATGCCTCTTAGTTTTTTCAACTAAGGTATCGTGTATATTGGTGATATATCTCTTGGTTTCAAGTGGTTTAGGTCATACACTTGACCAATCCACAACTCATGAGATATATAAGTAACGAACGTAGAGGTCTAGAAATAAACAATTAATGGTCATTTCTCTTTCATCACATAAAGCTTTGTACTTATCTTGTAGATGCCTCAACCTTAGTCGATCTACTAAGCTTTATTCGTTTCTCATCTTCATTTTTAAGAAGTAAGAACGATCAAGAAGCATGAACTAACTGGACCATTATTACTTATGAAAAATCAAATGGATATGACTGCATCTTCCACAATCATATATACGAATGTTATGAAGTAGTAGGCATTAGCCTTGCCCTCTTATTCTTTTGACGTCAAACATAAAAAAATGTATTAATAGCAATGAAAATTTAGCTCAAAGTGCCTTTTGAAACGATTTCTTTTCTAGTATTCCCTCTTTGCAATGCTCGCAATTAGACAACTTGAACTTACACAATTGCATAATACTCCCACTTGAGCTAATCAACGTAGTCGATTTTACCAAAGTGGTTGAGTTGCGTGCATTAACTTTACATAATCCCTTATGACCAAGTGAAGTAGTAAGAAATGGAAACTAGATCATTCAATAGTTAGATTTTATACCTTAACTAAGAAACCATTTTTAATGCCAAATTAGTATTCCACTCAACCAAGATCTAACAAATACCATAATTGTTAGAATACAAATTGAAAGCAAACTTCAATATGATCATGACATAATCTTTTTTAAGAAAAAGTTCGGCTTTTGTACAAAACTAACTTGCACACACCAATACCTTAAACTCCCACTTTTAAGTTGTTCCTTGCATACACAACTTGTTTCTTCTTGGAACTAGTTGGTGTCTAATGAAGTCACATTGAAACTTCATTTTGAGGATATTAAAAGTTGAATTAATCGTCTACTAATGACAAAATTCAATA
>CAODLS011613385.1:0-12486 GCA_948243855.1 Flueggea neowawraea
TTTTTTTGGAATTTTTGACAATTTTTTGAGTTCCAAAACTATTTTTTCCAAATTTTTTGAATATTAAAAGTGGTTTAAAAATTATGAAAAATGTGTTTTCTGCCAAGAATTATTTTAGAAATTAGTTTTCAAAATAATTAATTTTAAAAACATGCAAATATGGTTCTCATTTAGATAATTGAAATGAGATTTCAATTATTTGGGGAATACGCGAGTGCATTTATACTCGTTTTATTTGTAATTTATTACGGATATGCGAATAAGGTAAAACCATGTTGCATTGAAGAAAGTGTGAATTAAGAGAGAATTTGCATGACCCCCAAAACGAGTATTTTGGGATTGTGGAGGTTGTAAAAAGAATAAAATAATTGTGCATAAGTGTGCATAAGTGATGAAGGTTCATTTCTTTCATAAGAGATTATGATTCTTATCATCAATATTAGTTAAAGGTATTGATCCATACTAGAATTTCATGAAAACATGATTCCCTAAGTATTTTGAAAAGATACTGGGAGATTCTAGAAAATAAAAACGTTTTGACATTGGTTTGTCCAATATTTAACCATAATCGCGAAAAAAGATCATGAGAAGTGGTAGATTCATTTTAAGGTCGTTTGATTTATAGAATTCTTCGAAAAGTTGGTACAACCACTTTTTAATTATGTTCTAACATATTGGATTGTGATTCATTATGTATCTAAATTGGTAGGTATAAGTTTAGCGCTATATGAGTTTGGAATTATATTAGGGATATTTAAACATTATTTGTGTGTTAATGCTAACCAATGTTAATGTACGTGTATTAACATTGAAATTGATTGTTTGGATATCACATTGGTTCAATAAATGATATTGATTTCATTTATTATTTTTGGCTTATTGTTATGTTGATTTGCCTTAATTTAAGATACAATATTTTATATGTTGAATATATTGTCCAATTATTGAGTTTGTCTAAATAATTGATATGACCAACATGGGTTCCCCTAAGTCAAGTGAACTTTAAAAGTAAATCCAAACAGTTATTATTTACTGTCTATAAAATTAAATATAGTATAGTTAATTATTAAGACCGAGATGGTATATGTACACCTAGTGTACATTTAAATTCAAAACTTAATAAGAGGCTATGCTAGTTTAATTTTGGTTGGATAGTAAATATATGTGTATTGATATGACTTACTTTTGTGCAATTATGTCTTTTTGTTTGTCATATATGATATTCATTGCTTGTAAAGACGATTGATGATAAGTCATACGAGCACATATGTTGAGCTTAGGCGGCAACAATTATAAACCCTAGATTATGAGAATCTAACGTGTACTCTGAGAGTAAAAACTCGTGCCCATTGAACTTGGCTAAGGCTGAATTCAAGGAGGAGTAATATACCACTCAATACATTTATGGATCGTAATGTCTATAGATGTGGAAGTAAGAAAATTTCATTATATCCATCATCTTGTAAGTACAAAGGATGATGAAATCACTTTGACTGTTTTTTACAAGTATCGATGTGCAATAATTTTGTAAATTGCATTTAAGGAATAGTTAGTTAGAGTGACACTAAATAAGCTTGTGGTCTTTGACCATCAACACTGATACTTATTACAAGTATCCTAATCATGTAAGTAAAGACATAAGGCCTATATGATTAGAGAGCTAGTGATATTGATCATAAATTGATCAAAGACGAGGTCCAAAGTTTTTTTTCCATTTCTTTCCTACAAGTTAGGAGCAAATTGAGTTCCACCTAACCCACGCTAATCTCAAATGTGAGATTGTGAGGAATTCGATAATGTTTTATTCTATTGGAGAAATTCCAATATAAAAGTAAGGAAAAAGGTTTAAGAACCTTAAGTCTTTAAGAAGTAGAGATTAGACAAAAATTTTTGAGTAAATCCTTTAACATGAACAATGCCAACATTTTGTGCGTAAAATGTTCACTACCAAAGGCGCACAATATGTGAGACGATGCACCTTTGAGGGTATGTTTCTCAAACTCACGCAAACGAGAAGAGTTACCTTTTCCAATCCGCGTGGCATTTAGGCTACGAAATAGATGAGCACTCCTGTCGTCAACCCGACCGTGGTTTTCTCGTGAAACCAATATAGAACCGATCCTGACCTTGATGTCTTCCGCTGCTGGTTGGATTGCGCCTCCATTAGAATCAAGGTAAGTAAATTGAATCTGCTATAATATATTATTTATCTTTTAAACCGGTAGCTAGATTCCTTCACTTAGTTTATAATATAAGGGAATAAGAAATTAATTGAGGAAAAAAATAAAACAGCCAAAACTTTTTTGGACAAAACTATTATCCCTCCTTTGTAATATCATTTATGTAAAGCTTGTTATTATAATTTTGAAATAAAAGAAAATCACTCAATTCTTATTTTATAATATCACTAGTTTTATCTTCAGATATCGTATTGGGATACTATAAATTTATTTTTATTTTATCATAAATATTTGAGACTATAATAAAAAGTTGTCTCAATTTTAAAAAATATAAAAACATAAAATTATATGAATACAAATATCATTTAATTACAAAAAAAAAATCTTATATTAAATTTTAGAAGTTTTCTTTGTATATAATATTTTAAATATCTAGATTATATTTTATTTAGATATTTAAAAATTTGGATAAGACATATATTACTTACAATGAAGCCTCTTGTTAGAGAAATATAATAGCAAATGTCGACTATAGAAAGCGCCAAATGTCAACAAAGTAAACTCATTATATTCAGCTTTCTTATATGTATTAGTGTTAGGCCCGAGCGTTGCTCCAGGATTTTTTTAAAGGCTCTTTTTTATAAATTAGAATAAAAACATATTATTTTTGATAATTTATTAATTGTAAGGACAAAAAATCAAATATTAATGGAAGAATAAATTAAGCAAAAATGTCGTGGAGTGTGAAATATCAAAAATACTGTTTAAATGCAAGATATTATTTAAAAACTTATGGTGCTTGTATAATTTAAATAATTAAGTAATTTATACTTTTTTTTAGAAAATAACAAAGTATATGACAAACAATATTTTGTAGTCCAATAAATAAAAATATTACATCAATATAACATTATATCACATTGAATGAAATAGTTTAAAACAATAAAAACTATATAAATTGTAATTATATTTTTATATTTAATCATCTAAAAGTACCTCAAATTAAATGTTTAAAGTGTAATAAACCACCATTTAAAATTAATAAAATCATCAAATTATTTTACATTCAATTATCCATAAATACCTCAAATTAAATGCTTAGAGTGGTAAATATTAAAATTTATCAAAAATCATTCACATTTTAAATTTTACAGATGAAACTATATTTAAGAAACTTACTAATGCACAATTTATTTTCAAGATTATAATAAAAAGTTGCCCAAATCATATAACTATAAAACAAAATCTCGTATTAAATTTTAAAAAATTTATTTGTACACAATATTTTAAGTGCAATTTGAATAATTTTTTTTCTCAAATATTAACATCTTCTTAATGAGGTGAAGTTTTTAAATTTTTGGAACTATTAACAAATTTTTCGAAATTTGAAATACTTAGAGTCGGCAATGTCCGGTAAATTGAATTCTTATCAGGTTCTATTTTAAGAAATCATCTTAAATTTTCAGAAATTCGAAATCCATAGAATCAATTATATTTAGTTCCAGAAACAGAACACACAGTTAGAATTCAATATTTTGGTTCAAGACACAACTGTTAGATATTTTGAGAATTTCAGAATTTTTGTATTCTTTTAAGCAATAAACTCCAACAAAATGATATATATAATCTCTTATAAAATATAATACCACGAAAACCGTATTTTGTAAGTTTTCAATAACAAAATGATTGCAATAACACGACCTTAAACAATAGATTAACATAATGGTCTTCTTAATTTCTTTTACAACTGATGCGTAAGCATGACATGATAATTCATCCCTTTGTGATCTTCTTTATCTCCCTATACCTTATTTTACTGAATTCCCATACACTCCATTAGGAGTGTAGAGAATATTAATGAAAAGACGAAACATTAAGAAAATGCGGATATAGTAATTAAAGGAAAGAAAATGATAAAGAGAAAATCCCCTAATGTAAGAAATTTCCAAACAAATATCGTCATCAACAGAGACAAATTGAGACATTCTTGAATCATGAATTTTATTTACATGTCAATTTTGGTTTCACTTTTAGTCTTTTGGTTCTCGTAGCAGACGCTTCTATTTGGGGAGATTTCCTCTATTTCCTTGTCAGTTGTGTTAGGACTAGTTTGTTATGGCCATCCCTTTTAACACTCCTTCTCACATAATTCAATTTTGGTTTCATTTTTAGTCTTGGTTCTCGTAGTAGACGCTTCTATTTTGGGGGATTCCTCTATTTCCTTGTCATTTGTGTTAAAGACTAGTTTGTTATGGCCATCGACTTTAACACTCGCTCTCACGTAATTCAATTCCATTTGCAGACAACTTAGTGTTATTGGTTCAATTAATGTTTCGTTATGTACTGACCTATAATATATTGCACAACAACGTAGAAAAACTTGTATTAACTTGACAAATACTAAGTTTATTAGATTCAGAATTATCTAGACAAATTAGCAGTCAATCAAGAATCCACAGTGATTATGAGAGGATATTCACAAGTCATTTTATTTGTTTTCATTGAGAATTAAATATCAGATCATTTAGTGCTAAAGTTGATTCTGATAGTAATACTAATAAATTATAAGTCAATCCTATTCTATAGTATAAAACATTATATATACTATAGGTCTCTAAATAATATATTGTCGAATATATGAAAGGAAAAATGAATTTCCGTTTCTTTGATAAGTAAAATCAAACCAAATTCATATATAGATATAATTATTAAGAAATTATTATGTTATTTCTAGGAAAGAACTTAAAATGGCAACCAAGTTGACTCATTATGAAAGGAGAAGAAAATGTAGTAATAGCTAGTGAAGGCTCATTCATGCCTATGAGGGGCGTGATGATCTCACCAAGACTAAGCTTCCGACGATCAAAGTCGACCACAATGACAATTTTTTTTGGAATGAAAGATTATGGTAATTAATTAACAGACTCAGGTGACTTGGAAATTAAGGAAGTGGAGCAATATTATGCACATTGGAAAAGAATTGTGGAGTGGTGAGGTTGATCTAGAAATTAAGAAGAGAAGGATTATAGCCGGCTACTTACAAGTAATGCCCAAGAAATAAGGGGATAGAGAGACATTGACTATAAGGAAAGGAAGACTGGAAGAGGCGCTAACAATTCGAAAATCTTTATGCTTGAAGACGTTTTTTTCTTTTTTTGTCGAGTCTCAACCCAACACAGAGAGACAATAACGCACGTACCTAGAATGTCGTCGATGAAGTTTGAACCTGGGTGACAAGAGCCATGCCCAGGGCTTTCACCAGTTGAACTATAGGTCCGCGACTATGCTTGAAGACGTTGATATTATTTTTATTATGAGTAGAAATAAATATGAGTGACTTATTAAAAAGTATATATAGATTAACAAACAGTAAGTACATAATATATAGTAAATTTAAAAAAAATATTAGAATTAAAATTATAGAAAAATAGAGAAAGCACCACAAAAATTTAAAGCTCAACCCCAAATGGCGAAGTTAAGTGGGATAGGACAGAATTGGACAACCCCTGTGAACTCTTAAGGTATTCTCAGTGACTCAATCTACTTTGTTTCATTTCTCACTTTTTCATTCTAATTTAATCCCACCTCAACTAAATTCTAATCCAGCCATTGCTCAAACCTCGTACAAGTAAAGAATTGCGGGGCAGTGGTTCCCCGATATGACCGCAGGAATGTTTGAAGATGATGATCAAGTTCCACCAACTTTTTGGTTATATTCTCATGAGTCCATCAAAATCAATTCTCATTTGACTTCATTTTTGTCGTTACATGGCCCTCCTCTTTCTTTTCTTTTTTTTTTTCATTTTTATTCTATTTCAAACCGAGTTTTATTCCATTTTTCATTTCAAAAAATTGCATTTTTGATATCTAAGGCTCTCCGTTTTATGATATTTATTATTTAGTAAGTACCAGAAAAATAGGTTAGAGCAAAATATTTTTCTGGCCCATCAAAAATTCGTATATAATTTGCAAAAGTGTTTTCTTACCTTAAAAAAGAACTCATTTTTCTGATTCATTCGATTCCACTTATTTCATAAAAGATAACTAGATTATCAAGCTACCAGAACCACAACCTAGACATGTGAAAATCGAAACAAAATAGACGAATCGGATTGAAATAGAACCGATCAAAATTGAAATCGGTTTGGAACCGTGAACCGCACAGTACAAAATCGACAGTTCACGGGCTGATTTCGGTTCAAGTATTTTGAAAACCGTCGAACCGCCGTTTCCATATGGTTCGAAACCGACGGTTCCAACAAGCGATTTAACCATTGGAACTGACGGTTCCAACGGTCAAATCCAAAAAAAAATTCTTTTTTCAACTTCTATTAATATCACACTCATTCACAAAAAAAGTTCAAATAAATAGTACTACTACTAATAGCATTTTCAAATTTAAAATAAATGATTTGCATCTTTATTTTTTCATTTGTACAAATTTCCTCTAAAAAGAGATAGGGAAATATCATTACCAAAGCGAAGAATGTAGCGGGATACAAATTAATTACTAAATTAAAAAAAGGGTCAAACCGAAATCGAAACTGGCGGTTTAACTGGTTAAACCCTGAACCGAATCAAACAGTGAAACCACGGTTTGGTTCTGGTTCACCCATTCTAGAAACTGAAATCGTTGGTTCATGAACCATTAACATGCCTACCACAACCTAGACCACCAACTCACTATCAGTCTAGAACCACTAAATGGCCACATCCTTAAAATATGAAGCTAAGGGCATCCTTAATTGTTGGATCCATTTTAGGTCTAATTTATTGACATATCACTGTTATATCAATTTTTTATTAAATCATCTCTCATTAGACTTTTCTACTTCAATGGTTTAGACTCTTATTAGACTCTTCTATAAGATTCATTATTACTCAACTTTTCATTCAATTTTCTTTTACAATATATATTACATAAAATATATTTTTTCACACAAACAATTTAATATTTTTAATGAGTGAGAAATTATATACTTTACGAATAATACCATAATATTTTTGTACCCAAAAATATAATTAATTTAAAAATAAAAAAAAATAAATTATACTCAAATAATTAAAATTTACTATATACTACTTGAACTATTATAAATATATTACTCGTAATAATAAAATTACATAAAATATTATTAGAAATAAACTAATTATATAAAATATTGATAAAGAAAAAAGTGATAAATAATTGTATAATAAAAAGAAATTTGGAAAAGGCATACCATGGCACATCTGGCCACGGCTGTGGCCACCAGCGGTCTTTAAAAAAAGAAAAAAGGACAAGTTTGGACGGTTCAAAACAGTTTGAACCATCCAAACTTGTTTGCTTTTGTGGAGTCCAAGCCATTGCAGGTTTAGTGGACCTGTCATTGAACTTGCAATGTAAATGCTCTAATCGAATACTGGCTTATCGATGGCTGTTTTACTCTTCCAGTTCAGGGTTGAAGTCTCCGGGGATAGGCGGGCTATCACATAGTTTTGTCCTTTTATATATACTAGGTTTATGGATACATGTTTTGCACGGTAATGTTTTTTTATAAATATTTTGTAAATTTTTGTAGGTTGTACGACTAAATTATTATTTATTAAATAAATAGAAATGTGACATATTAAAAAAATGTTTGAAGTATAAGAAATTAATAACGATTTCTTATTTGAAATCTATATTCACATTGAATTTTAAAATAAAACCAAAAAAATAAAAATTACAATAGTTCATATAAATTAAAACAAAAGGTATCTTGTGATAATGTAGGAGGAAAATAATTATTGATTGAATTAGAAAAAAAAATGAAAATTGTAATAGTTTATATTAAAAAACAAAAGGTAACTTGTGATAGTGTAGGAGGGAAAAAATTATTGATTGAATTGAATCAGAGCGCACAAATCGTGGAAGGGTGAGGATGGACTAGCTCTGCAACTAGTCTCTTGACCCTCACCTACAAATACAAAACTTATAATATTGCTTTGCAACTTAAAAAGCAAATAGGTATATACAATTAAAAATATATATACATGTACAAATAAATATGTATTAGTTGGATACATACATTATTTAGTTTGTATTTATCTTAGATGATGGTCTAAGATATTAATTAATTATGTTAATAGAGATAAATATTTTTGATAAAAGATTTTTTTTAATTAATTATCTTTTTTTTAGTTGATGATAAAGATTACAATATTATGTCATTCAACAAATTATAATAATTTAGAATTAAAAAGAGAGATAAAAATATCCAAATTTTTTTACCACATACTGACTTTTATAAGTATTATGATTATGATATGTATATATATAAAATTTTCTCAGCTATATTATTATATTAACTAGAATAATACTCGTGATACGCACGACGCTTATTAATTTTTTAATTAAATATTATTAATAAAATAAAATATTAAAATAAAAATTGATATACTTTGATTTTATTTCATACATTATAGAAATTTATAATAAAATTTTTATCGTTTTATCTTATATTAAATAACATTGGTAATATATATATATATATATATATATATATTGCATATCATAATTTTTCGTACTATGCAATACGAATTATGTTTTTCATTAAAATATTTTTAAATTAATAGTAAAATAATAAAATTTTATATATTTTATTTTGTTGTTGAGTATATTGTAAAATTTTTACCTATCAAACTAACCAATGTTTATTTAATATTTTTTATAAATTTTTAATTCAATCTCTCTTCTCATATTAGATTTTAAGTTCAAATTTTACTCCTTTAAATTTTTTATTCTAAGTTTTTACTCTCAACACTCTATTTTTTTTTATGCCTCATCTTGAAATCTAAACTAATTTTTCTTATCATTATTACTTACTCAAATTTATCATAATTGAAGATTATACACTTTCATTTTAAAACGAAAGTTTTAAAAAAGTTAAATGGAAAGAATATATTTCTTATATGATATAGTAACCAATTTTTTGATATATAGGCATAAAGAAATTAATTGATTTTAAATTATTAGAATTTAACTTGTCAATTAATTAAGAAGATATTTGTCAAAAAATTTAAAAAACTCACTATATATTTTTAAAATATGCCAATATATTTCTTTTTGTGCAAAATATGCCAATATAATAATGTATTCAACTCTTTTTAAATGAATAATAATAAAAAAAATTAATCCATAGTTGATGTATTCAATATTTTTTATGGAGTAATAATGAAAAAAAGACATGTATCAATCAATTATAAAGCTACTTGAAAGCTTGGAAAAACTCCCGAGTCTTCTGCACAATACTCGTGTTGCACACATACATATAATTTTTTATTTAATTGGACTTATTTTTATAAAATTAATGACTAATAAAATTAATTTACTTTTATTATATTTAGCATGTTAAAAAAAATTAAAATATTTTTTTTATTATTTATGTTAAATCATTTTAAAAATATATTGTGTAGCATAATTTACGTAGCATCTTAATATTTTCTTTACTAAGTAAATCTTGAATAGTAACTTTAGCAATAAAATATTTATATTTTATTACTAAGTAAATTTAAATGAGTTTGAAGTCTTTTTTTTTCCTGTATAATCATTCTTCTTCTTAGGATAATTTCTCAAAAAAAAAGTATTAAATCCTTTTGTCTAAAAAAATAACAAAATAGACAACTATAATCGTAATAAAACACATTTAGTTCTCTTTTTCATAAAATACTCAAAATATTTAAGTGCATTGTTGTTTTTTCTTAATACAATTAGAGGATTATAATGTATTAATTAAGTAGAAAATAAGTAATAAATAAATAAATAGTCACTTGTCAATAGATGGGAAAAACTCCCTAACTATTATATATATATTAATTTTTTTATAAAATGTTGGGGCCCAAACACACAATCAAACCCACACAAGAAAATAAATAATAGAGAAAAGAAGAAAAACTCACGAAATTTTTAACGTGGTTCAGTCTCTCAATAGACCTACGTCTATGAACTCAACTAAAATAAGTATTACAATTTTTGGACGGACAAAATTGTAAAAACCCTCTCCACTCCCATAAACCCAAGTTCACTCTCTCTAATTAGTTAGCCTAGGATTTGTGATGCCAAATAACTTGGGCTCAAAGTCTATTTATAGGAGGAAGACCCCTTCCCACTCTTACATTTAAGCAATGTGGGAGAAAACATTTCTCTAAACTCTCTCCTACTTGATATGGGATTTGGGGAGTTATCCCAACAAATCCTCTCTCTACCTAAATCTTCACATATCTCGACAGTTTCAAAAAACTGAACTCTCTTCAGAGTCTTCGTCTTTTTCGTTCTGCTACTTTCATTGTTAAAGGAACACCCATCCAAATAATAAATATTTTTTCCTTTCTTCCTTCCTTGCAATACCAAGCTGTCACCTCTAAACACCTTGCAGAAATCTCCATCACCAATATATTTGTACCCACAAGATGCCAATTCACCCAAAGAAATTATATTGGCTTTTGCAGCAGCCACAAATTTCACATCACCAAGTGTTTTGACAACACCATTATGGAGCTTCAGGCGAACTCTTCCAACGCCTTCGATCTTCAACTTTTGTTTGCTCACAGTATGGATGTAGTCAAATTCTTTTTCTTCCTGCAAAGTGTCAAAACAAGCTCGATCTCTACAAATATGCATGTCAGCAGCAGAATCTAACACCTAAACAGAATGATCTTCAACAAGATCATTAGCAGCAGTCAACAATACCTCATTATAATCTCCAACCACATTAATTGAAGAATCACCAACTTTCTGCATACCCTTCATCATACCTTGTAGACTCTTCAAGTCCTGCTTGAAGTGTGGGCAACGAGATTGCATATGACCGGTTTCTCCATAATAAAAGCACATAACAATACTCATTTCTATTGGTCGAGATCTTGATCTTCCACCACAGTCACTCTTTCTACGATTCCTCCCTCTTTCGTCACTTCCTGCAGCTATCAATATTTGAGGACCACCACCATCTTTCCTCATCATCCTATCATTCTCCTTCAAGACCGTCATCACATCATTCAATTGCAAAGTGTTTTTCCCTACTAACATCGTTTGCACCAACGGCTTGAAAGATTTAGGAAATGATGCTAACAAAAGCAATGATTGCTCTTCCTCCTCAATTTTCTCACCCAAATTCAATAGCTGACAAATTAACTGATTAAAATTATTAATGTGGTCGAGAATATCACATCCTTCATCCATTCTTAGAGTATACAAATCCATCTTTAGAAACAATCGGTTAGTCAACAACTTCGACAAATAAGTGCTCTCCAACTTTTTCCACAAAACATTAGGAGATGTCTCCTTCAACACAGTCATTTTGATTTGGGGAGCAAGTGCTAACCTGATAGTGTTGATAACTTTTCTTTGAATCGTACTCCAGTCTCCATCTTTCATACTGATAGGTTTTTCATCCTCTAAATCGATGTTAAGACCCTGCTGCACCAAATAGTCTTGAATCGTGCTCTGCTATTGCGTGAAATTACTATTTCCATCAAACAATGGAACCTCGTACTTTAATGTCGTAGTCGACATCTTCTCTGCAACTCTGCTTCTATTCTTTCTCTATTATCCTCTCTAGAACGAGCCTTTAGCTCTGATACCACATGTTGGAACCCAAACACACAATCAAACTCACACAATAAAATAAATAATAGAGAAAAGAAGAACAACTCACAAAATTTTTAACATGGTTCAGTCTCTCAATATACCTACGTCCAAGAACTCAACTAAAATAAATATTACAATTTTTGGACGGACAAAATTGTAAAAACCCTCTTCACTCTCACAAACCCAAGCACACTCTCTCTAATTAGTTAACCTAGGATTTGTAATGCCAAATAACTTAGGCTCAAGGCCTATTTATAGGGGGAAGATCCCTTTCCACTCTTACATCTAAGCAATGTGGGAGAAAACATTTCTCCAAACCCTCTCCTGCTTGATGTGGGATTTTGGGAGTTATTCCAATATAAAATAACATCAAGATGCAATAATAAGTCATTCGGTCTTTTTTACGGTCCTTGGCCTACAAGATTTTGGTTCTAGCTCTATCACTATTCAGTTTAACTTTAAATTTAAATTTTAGCTTATATAAGTATTAATGTAAGTTATTTTTGAAAAAAAATATGCTTATGAGGTATAAAGTCACAAACTTTTCATCAAATCCTTGTCCAGTTCGTGATTTTAATTCACAAGCATCCGCTCGTAGATTCAAACCTATGATGATAATTACGAAGTCAAATGGTGGTAGTTGAGTAGTAATATGAGTATGTGTTAGAAAAAACTGGGAATTGAGGGTGTAGAACA
>CAODLS011613429.1:0-13737 GCA_948243855.1 Flueggea neowawraea
CAATGATCCAGATGCTGTAGTCCCTGGGCTAATGGCTGCTGGGGAGGCAGCTTGTGCATCAGTTCATGGTGCCAACAGACTTGGTGCAAATTCTCTGCTTGACATTGTTGTTTTTGGTAGAGCTTGTGCAAATAGAGTTGCGGAAATTCATAGTCCAGGTAAGTTTAATTGTTCGATGAATTAATACATGGTGGAGTTCAAAATCTAAAATACTATCACAAAAAGAAAAAAAGAAGTTAATATCTTTCTTTGCCTCATTTTTCAGGGGAGAAGCAGAAGCCTCTGGAAAAGGATGCTGGAGAGAAGACTGTAGCTTGGTTGGACAAACTTAGAAATGCAAATGGATCTCTTCCAACTTCAAAAATTCGATTAAATATGCAGAGGATTATGCAAAACAATGCCGCAGTGTTCCGCACGCAGGAAACATTAGAAGAAGGTACTCCAATGGATATCATATGTCCACTTCTTTTACTTTTTCTTTTTCTCTTTCCTTTTTGTTGCTTCTTTTTCTTGTGCAGTTACCAAGTCATGGTTTGTATATGAACTAGATTTTGAGTGCTTGGTAGTCTAAGTTCAGTTTTGCAGCACTAAGTTGATTAATGTTCTCTCAGTCCGTATTTCCTTGGCATTCATCTTCTAAGTTTCCGTAACTTCTGCAGGTTGTCAGTTGATCGATAAAGCATGGGAGAGTTTCCATGATGTTGAGGTGAAGGATCGGAGTTTGATATGATATGTTATGGTTGGGTACTTGGGTATGATGGAAATCTATTTGTTTCAGCAATTTATAGGTTGTTTGATTGGGTATTGTATTTGGCAGGAACTCTGATTTGATAGAGACTATTGAATTGGAGAACCTTTTGATAAATGCCTGTATCACTATGCATTCTGCTGAAGCTCGTAAAGAGAGCAGAGGAGAACATGCTCGTGAAAACTTCAATGTTAGTTTTGTTCTCTCTTAATATTATAATCGTACTTTGCTTTCGCTTTTGCCTTACTAACATAAGTTTCTCTGGTTTTACAGACAAGAGATGATGTGAACTGGATGAAACACACTTTGGGGTAAGTCTTGTTCCATCCTAAGCTAAAAGAGTGCATACGGTTTAAGATATGGTGCTTTGTCATAAGGTCTAGGATATGTATTTGATGTTGTCGTATAAGTAATTTGAAATTCAGATGATCAAAAGATAAGTTTTGGCATAAAGTCTATGATCAGAACCGAGTTTTCATAGTGTGTCATTATGAGCGAGTCATGATATATTGTAGAAAGGGTTTTAAATTGGAGAGTATAATAATGATGATAGGAATAATTCTAATCGTTCAACTTTGTTAACTGAGATGTGCTTCTTTTTCAGATACTGGGAGAACGAGAAGGTCCGACTTGATTACATGCAAGTTCATATGAATACATTAGACGATGAGATTGCTTCATTCCCACCCAAAGCTCGTGTGTACTGGTGCATGTAGTCGTTTTCTGGTTCAAATAATCTACACTATCAAAGGACATTGCGTATGGAGATGGTTCGCAAGATGCAATAATCCCGAAAAAAGAGCAATAATCATGCAGGTGCAATAAATTATTTTGGGTACATGCTTTGACAATGATTGTTGCTTTCATGGAGGATTGAAAGATAGCAGATTATATTAACGCAAATGTTCTAATTATTGAATTTAAAGCAGAAAGTTCTTCGCTGGCTTCTAGTTTAACTTTCTCCTGGAATTTTAATCTTGGATTATGTTTATGTTTGGATTATGCCTTAAATTGTTGATAAAAGACTTGTATTTTAACTTTTGATTGTAATTTTAAATGAGCTTTTAAAAGAGACGAGCTCGCGAGACGCTTAAACGAGCCTTTAAAGAGCCAAGTTTGCGAGACATTTAAACGAGCCTAGTTTGCGAGCCTCCTAAATACCTTAACGAGCTGAGCCTGAACGGAATTAAAAGCTCGAGTCAAACTCGAGCTCAAGCTCAATATATTTTCTGCCAAACCGAACCTGAGAACTTCAAAGCTCGGCTTGGCTCGACTCGAATCTAGCCCTAGCTCTTAGTTCAGGGAGTACCATTATGGCCGGAAACAATACCAACTTTTAAATGGAAATGATATCTCATAATGTTATGAACACATGTTCTAGCCATGTAAGATTAAACGGACACGTGGACAAGGGATAGAAAAGTAATTTCAACCCGAACCCATAAGAACGGAAGGTTTGCTTTATGAATCACAATACTCCTAAAACTTCATTTTGAAATGCAAAACCCCCTATACTCTCTTTTTATTGCTTCAGAAAACCATATGAAGTAGCTTGACTCATTGCAAACGTCCATGTGGCATGCCATGTGGATTAAAAATGTGACAACCGAATTCCTGCCACACAATCCCGCCAAAACACACATGTCAACCTTTTCGTTTCATAAAATAAGAAGCAACACAAGATAACACCACAGCAATGACATAGATGAAAACTGGTCACTTAAACCTCTTCAACATGATCATCGTTATCAAAAATCGGATCTTGATTCATCCTCCTCTGCTGAAACCTCAACCTTCTAACCTAAATCACATAATCACAGAGCTCAAAGAATAGAGACCCCAAGTGGGTTCCGGTAATCGGCCTAACCATGGCTCCAATAAATGGTCTGTCAATAAACCTGAGCTCAATTTTTCCAATCCTGAATTGGGCTCTTCTGTATCAAAGACAACTTCTTTGGATTCTCCACAGTCAAAGACTGCAACTTGTTTGGTTGCTGAAGTGGGTTCTTTGAGCGATGATGTGGGTTCTTTGAGTGTTGGTGAAAGAGTTGAAAACAAGGAAGAGAATGGTGGTGTAGAAATGAATCAAAAAGAAAAAGTTTGTGAAGAGGAGAATGGAGTTGTTGATGTCAAGAGTATATTGAAAGAGTTGCAATTAGGAGTGGAGGAGTCTGAGTTGTCTGAGGAGCAGCTTAGAATCAACGATCATGCTCAAGAGGATGAGGTAATAATTTGATTAACATTGAGAATTGGTTAATGATTTTTTTTTTAATTTGGACATTGTGGACTCTCGGGTAAAATGTGGAGATTTACTGAAAATGGTAACTTTTTTGTTTGAATTGAACCAAAAAATTCTAATGAACTTTGCTGATTTTAGTAATGGTTGATTATTGTTGAAATTTTGAAGTCCAATTTTGAATGAAATCAAGTATAGATATATTGAATGTTTATGGATAAACAGTCCTATGTAATTTAACATTTGATGGGCTTTCAAGCAACCGAGGTTGAATAACCTCATACTAGCACTTGATTGAACTTTCAATTTAGGTACTTGAACTGAAGCTGGATTTTTTGTTCCAAAATTGAAGTTAAATGAGAATTTTTTTGGAAGTGGACGGAAATGAAGTGAAATTATTTCTCCATCATTTTCTTAATTATTGTTTTCTCACTTTTGCAGTTGCTTGCAATGGAGTCCATTTATGGAGACAATGCCGTCATTCTTGATAAGCAGAACGGCTTGATGTTTCAAGAGTATTGTGATTCATAAAGCAAACATCAGGGATCATGGGTGAAATTAATTCCATAAGAAGCCAGTATACGTTAGTTTCTATCTCTCTTCTGTTCGTCATTTTTACTTTTTAAAGGTAAAATCACTCTCTCGCTCTCTATCTTGTCCCTTGTGCGTAAGGTGAGAAAGTGTTCTTTCTTTGTCATCGTCCATGATTTTGTCGGATCCTTTGAGCTTGTTAATTTAATTTAGTCTTTGTTTTGTTACAGTTGAGATTTGTCTTCGTCTTTTCATTCCTCCCATATTTCGGGTCGAATGACTGGGCAATCTGATAGGCTTTTGGCTTGGAACACCACAGTATCGAATTGCAAATGCGGTGTTCCTGTTGTTCTTCAAACGTCAGGAACTTGACGCAGCTTGGGAAGCAGGTTTTTTGGCTATAAATTATATGTGAGTTAGTTAATAAATGAAATTTTAATTGGGCCATATAATTACTGTTGAATTAAAGATTGGTTTTGCATATGCTTTGGATTTACTTTTGCAATTGTAGAAATATGGTTGAAACAGTGGTTTTTTTCCCCCAGTGGTCGATCCTGGATACAATGATCATTCTCAACAGCTTCTTGTCGACTTGAGGGATGAATTGGATGAAGAGCTAGATCACGATAAGATAGATCACCAGGGCATGTCGACAGTGCAGTCGCATGATGTGGAACAAATTAAAGACAAATGTTGTGATGAATTTTGCAGAAGGGTTGTCAATAAATGGCAATCTTAGAGGAGAGAATGTAGGGGAATAACCTTCTTAATTTGTTCAATTGTAGTTGTTGTTTGATCAGTTTATGTGGCATGAAATCGTTATTCAAGTTTCAGTTTAATTAAGAAGGGAGTTTACATTAGGAAGGAAGTACCATTTAGTTTTTGGTCAAATGGTCATTTGGGCATCAACATGTATTCACAATTAACGTCTCAAAATTATTTGTGTATCGAAATGACTTATGTTGAACCAATTTTATGTAATGAATTTGTGTTAATGTTCTAAGTATGTGATTGTCGAACGTGTTTTATTTGTTGAAGATGTTCTAGCATCACCTTTGTTGAACGAAATCTAGAAATGGCCACTGAAAAAAAAAGACTTACGAAAATCTGAAACTCTTTTTATTGAAGAAGATCTTGTGACACTTTTGTTCAATGAAAGCTCGACATGAGGCTGAAAAAAAAAGACACATCAAATCTGCTATAACTTGTAATTTTGTGTTGAAATCTTTTATGATATATTCAATTGAAATGTGACCAAATCTTTTGTAATGGAATGTTGGTGTTTATAAGTAACATATTACACATAATATGTGATGTAAATTGTAAAATAGCAACTTGAATAAAGCATAATTAGTGCATTCAGTTCATAAGCACAAATGTGCAAATATACTAAGTTGACATAAAATATGGCTGCAACAACAACGACGAAATTGGAAGTCCTAACTAGTCTGCATTCACAGTTCATAAGCATACATCATCATCCAGCAGTTAGTCCCAATACCAAAATGCAAAACAATAATTAGTTGCAACCAAGAGTTTTGAATTTTCTTTCATAAACATGAATGAAAATAGCAAAATACGTCTTTCCACAGCTCATGGTTCCTGAGTAGTGACACCGAGTCCTTCATCATCAATGACAGAAACACTTAAACTCCTAAAGCCTTCAGTAGCCTGCATAAACAAGTAGACTTATAAGCGTTGTTGTTTATGATTTCTTTTCATTTGCATAAAAAGTTACAATTGAACCAAATCTGAGTATTGATATAAATGACAATAACAAACTGTGCAATTGAACCAAATAAAAGAATTTGTATAAATGACATAAACAAACCTGAAACAATATCTCTTGTTGTGGCCCCAACAGTCCACAATTAGAACAATCAGGTTGAGACCTCCCTTTCTTGCTCAATTTATCCCAGCCATCGTCCCAAATATTTTCAGTTGCAACAGACTCCTTTTGTGATTTCTACTGCTTCTTGTTAGTGTTGGAGAAGCGGATGCAGAAGCTAGTTTTTTTTTTCTTTTAAAAGGTAGAGAGGTGGACAAAATCCAAATCAATTATTTTACTCTCTACCTCCATTAAGGTTCGAACCTGGAACGCCCACTTGTAAATATTAGGTGATTACTACTAAATCCAACCCTTTGGAGCGGATGCAGAAGCTAGTTAGGAAGAGAGAAAATGAGACAAGCGATTTATAGTGGTTCGGCCAACCGGCTCAATCTAACAAGACCAACACAACAAGGTTGTTCCCTGTTCACACCTCTAAAGCCAAACACTCAAGGTTGATTTCAACTCACACCTCTAAAGCCTAGACAAAGTTGATTTCTCTCAAGTCTCACACCTCTAAAGCCCTTACAATGTTGTTTTCTTAAACTCACAACAAACCTTTCCCACTATCAAAGTGTGTACAAAAAGATTACAATGAATAACATTATGCTAAAGTTGAGTGTAGAAACTTGATGCTCTTGATCTTGTCTCTAGCTTGATCTTTTGACCTTTTTTATGGTTGTAATTAATAATCGTTTTGGCACTATAATAGCATATGTTCCACCACCATTCTCTGCCTTTTCTTGATGTCTTTATAGTCATTCTAAGTCATAAGACAGTTGGAGTTGATGTACTAGCCGTTGGAGTGCAATTATTGTTGTTCAAGCTTTCTGGAAGTGCCTTGCGTGCGTAAACATAAACCATTACGTACGCTATGCCTCTGTTATGTATGCAACATAATTTGTTGTGTACATAATACTCTGAATTTGACCGTTGCATCTAATCATTTCAATATCTTCTTCAACATTCAGAAGGTCTTTAGTTTTGTCTTCATTCTCTTATGTATGTAACAAGCCCCTTGCGTAAGTAACTCAACCTTTACTTACATAAATTTTGGTCCAAAGCAATCCAGTAGCTTTTGTTTCCAGTGGCTTGTTTTGCAACTCCGAGCCTTCTTACGTGGTTAACTTCAAGTCTTATATGCGTAACATGGTTATCTTGATTGTTTTCATATTTTGTTCATCGTCAAAACCTAAAATATCTTAATATTGACCACCCATGATCCAACAATTAGCTTCTACTTCCAACTCTTCTTCCTCCCTTGCGTTTCTTCATTGGTTTTCTACCCTTTTTAAGTTTCACAAACGTTGGGGAATAACCTCCAAACGATCTTCGACATCAACTCAAAGCTCTTCATTGTTGGTAAGATTGATACAGTAGGCATAAACTTCTTTGTAGTTCTAAATGTAGTAGCAAGTGTCAACATATTTGTCTACTTGTTCATTGTTGTATCCTATGGAATATCAGCATGAACACAAGGAAGAACGATCAACTGCCGATGACTTCATGTACAAGTTCGAGCAACCATTTCACAAATATAAGGGCCTCCAAACTAACTAGTTTGACCCTTGGACCAACAATGTAGGTTGGATGATAGTTGTGAGCATATGCCTTGGTCTTTTCCAATTTCTTTTGGAATTTAGGAAATATCAAACTAGACCATCTATTAGCTTCCAACCTCTTTGCAAACAACCTTTTCATGATTTTGCACCCTATATGATTTTAAGCATGGTAATTATAGCTTTGTGATGAGTGTTCGGTATATAATTGTTGAAACATTCGCAGAGGATGTTTAAAAGAATATCACATGTTGTTCCCTCATTGAAGAAAGCTCTCGAACAAGACTCTACTAGTCTACCCGGTTGAACCAATCCCTCACCTCTTTGTTCACTTTCACTATTTATTCCATCCAGTGGTTAAATGTTTCGACATATGATGCACGAGCTGCATTCCACACAAGATCTTCAAGCTCTTTGCCCTTGAATTTTCCATGAATTTTTTGGTATATGTGTCATGCACAGTTGCTTCGTTTAGCTTGAGGAAATAATTCCCTGATGTTGTTGCCTCAAATCTGTAACAAGACCAAAAACAGATGTACTAAATGAACAATCAATCACAAATGCTTTGACTCACCTTCAAATCTGCAAGAACAAAATGAAAGTGAGGCCGGTTGATTCTCGAGAAACTCCCTGATGCTAAAGTTATTATTTAGTTTTACAGAACTTTAGGTGTAAAGTCTGGATGTAGAGAATGTACCTCTCAAGTATAATGGAGCTTCCTATTTATAGATGATATGGAGGGTATAGAAGTAATTCACGTAAATGTGGCCACTCTCATGGGCTTCTGGGTCTATTTATTAAGTTGGGTTTAATGAGATCAAATCCATGTTACACCAATTGCTCTCCACTCTTATCTTCGGGTATCCTGGAGATAGGAGTAGAATGCTTTTTATGGTTGAGCTCCACCTTAGCGATCAAATTTCTTATCATCTTTTGGTAGTATGGACCTAGGCTCGTTGTCGGTTCAGGAACCGACAGTTTCGATTTCTAGAATAGGGGAACCGGAACTAAACTGTGTTCCCAAAATTTGGTCTGATTCCGGTTTTGACCGATTCAACTGCCGGTTCGATTCCCTCTTTTTTTTTTTTAGAAATTTTGTTTTTAACCCGCTATTTTATCCCGTCAATTTTTCCCCGGGTTGTAAATTTGTTATATTCAATAATTAACTATAGTATCAATAATACATTGTATTCCAAAGATTTTTTTTTAATAATTTTCAAACAAATTAACTATTCTACTAGTAATTACATCACACAATTTTAAACAAAATAAAAAAACTCATTAAATTTTATTAGATGCTCTCACTTGTGGCAAACAAATACCGTGGTTATAATACCGAATTTATTTATACAATACAACAATTAATAATACATGATAAATTAAGATACAAGTAAAAAAGAAAAAAACTAAACTAACTCTCGTTGTTGGAGTCGAAAGTATTTGTTGTGGAAGCACCATCAAAGAACTCCTCACCTTTGGATGATGATGAATGGAGTTGGTCTTGAGTCTTTTGAAGGGCCATTGACCAATCATCAACACAAACTTGGGATTCAAACGCCTCGGGAGCCAATCTCGATTTCTTAGAATCTAAAATATTGCCTCAACCACTAAAAGTTTGCTCAACCGCTACGGTAAAGGTGGAAACGACTAGTTCTTGGAGTGCAATCTTCAAAATAGTAGGAAATGTCATCTTGTATTGCTTCCAAAAGTTTAAAATTTGAAAATCACCACGAACCTCAAAAACAATGGTAGATACACTTCAAACTCATTATGAGAGCTTGAAGCACTCCTTAGTTTCTTTCACCTATCTGCTATCAATTTGAATCCCACGAACAATGATAAGGTGGATGTAAGGATAGGCAAAAGTGAGGACGAAGCAGATTCCTCATTTGGACAAAGAATATAAAAAAATTCTAATAATTCATTTATTTAAGCCTAACTCTAGTAACAATTTGTAAAACAATAACATCATCTTCATTTTCTAATCCTAACAATGAATAATAAGTTTCCAAAATATCTTTTAAAAAATCAAATTTGTTGTTAACCCTAGGATCAAAAATAAATGCAACAAGATAAATATCAAGAATAAATTTAAAATAATTTAACAATTTCAATTTTATTTGAAGGACGAAATTTTAAATTTTCTCGCCCTCGTTAAATGCACAAGCTATGTCTAATACTTGTTCTAAAAACTTATTCAAAGTGGGTTTATAAATATGACTAAAAAAATTAGTGACATCATTAAAACATTGTAAAATTTGTAAATTGACTATTCACATTATCAAAAAAATCAAAAAAGTTATGTTAAATAAGCACTAACTTCAACTGATATATGTATTTAAATTAATTTAAGTTTAGTAAGGACTCTTGCACAACATCTGATCAACAGATAATGATATTCACAGGAGAATGTCTACAAAAATTTCAATTACGAGAGTTGATGATGTTTTATGGTCTAGGGATATAATTTTTGGTCGGATCTTTGGATCGAGATATGATCAAGGAAATTTAGTGTAGGTAAAATGAAATTGTAATTCTATTAACTTTTCTCTCTTTTTTTAGAATAATGTTTAAATTTCGCAACATAAAAAAAATTAAAAAGATAATATTAAAAAGAATATAAAGTAATCACAATTTAGTTTTACATGTTCACTATTTTGTATTCTTTATTTTATGTTATTATTACTCTTTAAAAAATAGTTAAATACACCAATTACATTATTAATTAACAAATGAATTCTTATTTTTGATATTATTACCTATTTAAAAAGAGTTGATATAGTCACATTCAATACATATGTTTGTAAAAAATAACATCAAAAGAAGAGAATGTCAATCATTTAGTCATTATAATTATAACCAAAAAGAATAAGCCACTACAATCTAATCACATTAGCAAAGTGACTGGTTGAGTTGCCAACCATGTCCACCTTGAGACATTGAGATCCTGAGCTCAAAGCTTAGCATGGAAGATTTTAGGTTAAATGATAGTATATGATTTGTATGTATTCAAGTTCAAAAAAAAGATCTTATTACACGAATTCTTATTGAATAACTGATTAGTTTGATACATACCAAAATATTTATTTTTGTGTTTTGTAATTATGTGAACATTTTATATGAAGTTTGTTTGTTTATCAAAGTTAAAATAAAATAATATTTTAGATATTAAACATAATTATTTAATAATTTAATAAAACATGTATCATGTGCATAAAAAATAGTAAGATTTATTATATCATAAAATTATTATTAAAATAATAAAAACCAATAAAAAAATAAAATAATTCAATAAGTTTATAGAAATTCTTATGATCAAAATCAGTTCGCAAATAACCATTCCGAGAAAGAGTAAAAAAATTATTTTTCCCTTTTTTCTTGTTATATGCGGCATGCTGCAATTAGGAAAAGAAACTTGAATTTGAACCCAACTTCTGAAATTGTGAAGCCAACCTCATCAATATTTGCATTGTTAAAACATAATTCCATTGGCCTAACGTAATTTCCTCAACAAGAAACGGACACTGGCAGGATTTGAGTAAGGTAATGGGAATCTCATTAACAGGGTGTCTCCGTGTTAATGGGATTACAGGATGGTGGAGAATGTATTCCCATAAGAATGAGAATTGAAATGACTTTGTGTAAACTAAACAGTGGCAATGGGAATCAGAATCCGATCCGATCCCCACCCAAAATTCTCGAACCAAACACCTCCAAAACTTTTCAAGTCAAAATGATTCTAGTTACCTTTTAGCTTATACCTGCAAAACAATGAAAACGAGAAAGACAGGATCCTTGCTCCTGGGATCACTCCAAGTCGTGATTGGAGGCTGCAATACGTTCCCAAACTCATACGAGTCAATCGCTCTGGAGTTTGGATTAAGAAGTGTTGCTTCCACTGCTGAAGAATCTTGAAACTTCCATTATGAGCGAAGATTTGGTGTCTTAACTCCATGAACGACATGGTAAATGACGAATAACGAACTGATGCGTGCGATCTGCCGCTTATGTTTGTTTTCTTTTGTTCTATTGCTGTTCCGTTTCGTCCTTAGAGTTTAACGCAAAACTTGTTGTTGCCTCCGCAACCCGACGGAAAACTTGTGAGTTTTTTTGAGTTTGGCATGGCACTGTAGCAAAGCAAATAAAAATATTTTATTTTTATTTTTTTATCTTATTCTTATTTTGCCAAACCACATAATTAATTTTATTTAATAAATAATTAAGAAAGAATTAAGTTTATATTTAGTTTATGAAAAATAATAGTAGAAAATACGATTTACAAAAAATATTGAAAGAATATTCCTTTTTAGAGTTTTTTTTTACAATAAAAGATAATTTCATTCATTCAAACTAACAATACATCAATAGAAACATAGATTCAAATCCGTTAAAAATTATATCGGATGAAAAAGTGAAAAAATTCATGGCATCGAGATTAATAACATAACAAATCGGCTTAAAGCCTACACATTTGAAAAAACTATATTGATTGAAATACTTATGACTCCAAATTTGCAACATACTGACGATGCTCAATTGATAAGCACCATATCTAAGACCAAGATGTCTTGGGTTCAAACTTCAAGGGCATCTAGATTTTTCATGATTATTATGGGGATTGATCTCCCCCTTTGTGAGGCCAATAATGAATAAATATAGGAGTTTCCTTTAAAAAAATAATTTGATTTGTAACTCTGCTGAATTAAATGTATTAACTGTCTGAAATTCTAAATCGCCCATAAAAGACAAAAATCTACAACAAAGACGGTAAAAACAAACATCGCAGCAAGATGACCAAATCACAAAAATAAAGATGATCTAGATCTGTGTGAAAGACTCACTTATTTTAAAAGAGAAATTCAACCCACTTATTTTAAAAGATAAATTGATAAAAGAAGTGTTAAGGGGTGATTTGAAGCAAAAAAAGGTCAAAAATCACCCCTTTTTACTAAAGAAAAATAGACGGCAAAACAAATTAGAAGAAAGTTTGAGAGAAAAGAAGGAGGCTAGAGTTTAACTTCACTTCAAGATTTTTAGATTTAGAAATAGATTTGTGGGTTGGAAAGATTTTTACATATTGTATTTTTGTGAAAAATTGCTGTAAAATAGAATTTTGGTTTGGAGATGACCTTAGAGTCTCTGGTAATGCAGAAGGTACCTCGGGATTCGTTTCGATTGATTTTATTGGTATGGGCTTGATGATTGAAATGAGACCTTTTCTTTGTGGCTTTTAGCGACCTTGGAAACACGAATTTGTCTAGCCAATTGGTTCTTCAGTTGGGACAATTATCGAATTTGCAATACTTGTAAGTTATGCTATCATTTTTTCTAAGTGTGAATTATGCTTCTATGAGTTGCCAGATAACCTTGCATGTTAGCATTTGCCTTAATTCGTTATTGGCTTCTTGCACATGTAGTAAATTATGTTCTCTGGAATATGACTAGATTGCAATGCATTGGTTGATGACATAGCTGAAGAAAAACATGAACGACTAAAAAATTGTCAAGAGGAGCATATCTCTAGCAACTATTAGATTGGTTATGGATGCTAGTGTGTTACTACTTAGCTGCGTAAATGTTGTTTACATACTTAATTACAAGAGCTTAGCAATTTAGAATTTTCTCGTCAAACTAAATGAGCTTGAGCTTTTCACAAGTGCAAAGTGTAAGCTGATGAAATAATTCATAAAATGGAATATCTTAGTACTAGTGATATTACACAATATTAATTCTTCCTATTTTACGCATGCTTATGTCTACATTTTTCCCAATGAATGAGGAAGCTCTTATTGCTTACGTTTACATTAATGGTCTAGTACTCAGCGCGCTTTCCATGCTGATTAAACTAATTTTCTGTTTGGTGAGTGGATAAACACACCAAAATCTGATTGTTGAATTGAATTGATTTACGTTTTTGATATGTTGAAGCTATCTAGTATAACATGGACTAAGGCAATTTGGGTCGGGGCTTGTTGTTTTAAGATGGGATTTAGGGCTAGGGTTAGTTTATATGACTAGAGCTCTTGTAAAACCTATAAATAGGTGGCTTGTGGAACATATGTGACCTAGAAGGTGTATGTGCCGTCTTTCTATAGTGAAAATAGAATTGCTCGCTCTCTGCCCGTGAATGTAGATCACTTTGATCGAACCATGTAAAACTCTATGTTCTTGTGTGATTTTTCTCTTTCTTATTCTGTTTTTCTATTGCTTTACCTAACAAGTAGTATCAAAACCCACAAACACCTTGGTTCAGATCTGTAGAAGGAATATGTCTTCACAGAAATTCAAAGTTGAGAAGCTCAATAGGTCGAATGATTTCAACTTGTGGAAACTGAAGATGAAGGCACTTCTAGTTCAGCAGAAGTGTGCACAAGCAATAGAAGGGGAGGAGAAATTACCTGCAGGATTGACTGTAGCAGAAAGGGAAGAAGTTGTGTCTAGGGCATATAATGCGATTCTGTTGAGTTTGGCAAATGAAGTTTTGAAGGAAGTATCAGATGAAACTACTGCAGCTAGTTTGTGGAAAAAACTTAAAAACAAGCGCAAAAAAAAGTCACTGACCAACATGATTTATCAGAAAAGGCGACTGCATACCTTGAAGATATTATAAAGTATGCATGTAGAAGATCACCTTGACAACTTTAACAAAATTATTTTAGACTTGAATGGAGTTGGTGTTAAAGTTGAGGAAGAGGATCAAGCCATGATTTTGTTGTGTTCTTTGCCTAGCTCTTATGAAAATTTTGTAGATACTATGATTTATGGTAGGGATAGTATCTCGATAAATGATATTAAGGATGCTTTACAGTCTAAAGAATTAAAGAAATTAGTTTTC
>CAODLS011613446.1:0-13752 GCA_948243855.1 Flueggea neowawraea
GGCGAAACACCACACCTAAATGCCACGGCTGTGGCACACCACTACCGCCACATACCACGGTTGTGCTGCTTGCACCATGGTCAGCTTTTGCAAGCCGAGAGGGGCCACAGTCATGGCTCCTGGAGGCCACGACCGTCGCCCCTCCCAAATGAAGGAGAGAAAATTTCAGTTTTGGCAAAGTTGTGGGGACCAAGGCATAAGTTAGGGGGTTTTTTGAGAGAAAAGTTTCCATGGTTTAGGGGCATGAGAAGGTTTAAAAATACTCCTCTCATTAACCTCTTTCACATTATCTTGGGATTTTTGGATAGCCACACTTCACCAACACAATCTTAACAAGAAAGAAGAGAGATGAGGAGCTAAGAGGAAGAAAGGGGACTCCTTGAAGAGACCTATAGTCTTGGAAATGAATCCCCCTCATATTTTGCTTTTCATTTCTCATTTTATTTTCGATGATGTTGTTTCTCATCTTGAGCTTAGTATTTATTTTTATTTTCTTTGAACAATGGTAGTATAGATTTTTAGTTTTGATTTTGAGTTGTAAGTTTTGATGAATACTTACTATGTTTATTGAATGGATTTGTTTATGTTCTTGAATTCTTAGTTTTTGATATGGTTGATTTGGTGATTTTTTTTTGTTTAAATGTCATTGTGCTTGATTACCACAATGATGTTTGTGACATGTCTAGATGATGGATCAAAAGAAGAAGTTTAGGTTAGGTCTACTTGCATCAAACTTGTTAGGTTTTATAATAGACATATTCATTGCCAACAAGGTGTTCGGTAAAAATCCCGATAAACTTAATAAGCTTAGTTTAGTTAAGTGAGGCCGAAAGAACCCTTTTAATAAATATATACATAGCTTAAATGAACTCGATAGAGACTTTAAACGAGTAAAGTGGAGAGAACACTCATACCACGAAAACCCATTTCATTGATTTAGTAAATAGGAGCATTTGCTTGCATCTCAATGATCCAAACACCTATATTTACTTTGTTATTTCATTTTATATTTTTAAAATAAAACCTTCCACAACTCATTCTCAGATTTTATCATTTTCTTTTGTTTTTCGATTATTAGCTAGTACACATTCCTTGTGAATTCGACACCTGAGAAATAGTCCAAGAATTTTATTACTACATTGACTATCGTACACTTGCAATATATGCGATCATTATTGCTCTCCTATACCCTTGCATGTAAATTCAAAAATTAAAGTATGTAAATCTTTTTTTTATTCCTCTACTTTAATTATTTATTTATTTTTAGATGGCTATTTAAATTTTTGGATGACTATTTAAATTTTTTATCTATCAGTTGTTGGAAATGAAATGTGAATGGAGAATAAATAAAAAAATCAGATAGCACAGTTGTGGTGGTGTGTTAGTGATATATGAGTTTGTATAACCTAATAGTTTGAGGTTTAATTTTAGGTAAAATATCATAACATATATAAATATACGGATGCGAAAAAAATAGACTATTATATCTTTATTTATTTTTCATAATTAAAAATATACCCTTATTTCTTTTTAATAATTATAAATACATTGTTTTTTAAAATAATTTGTAATTATCTCAACAAAAAATTTAAACTTTGAAACTAACAATTTGTAATTATCTTAACAAAATTTAAACTTCATTTTAAAAACAAACTTCATCTATTTCAAAAAAATCTAACAATTTGCAATTATCTTGAAAAAAAATTAAATTTCATTTTAAAAACATCTAACAATTTGTAATTATTTTAAATTTTTAAAGATAATTATCTTAAATAATTTGTAATGCATTTTTTTTATATTGTTGGGGTGATTGAAACTAGAGTGAGGAGCATTAATCAAGATAAAGTGCTTGTGAAACTGAGACTGGGTAATTGGTCGTTGCTCACAAATTATGATCATGCACCTTTGGGTCGTATATGGACTCTTTTCAATACTAATAAGGCAAGGGTACCATGATTCGGCCTTCAGACCAATTTATACATTGCCAGGTGGTATGGCAGGATTTCCAGTTCTAGTGGACCATTGTTTATGGGGCTAACCTTGCAACAGATAGGAAATCTATCTGGGCTGATATTCAGTCCTTGGCTACTACTATTACATCTCCTTGGTTGCTTTAAGGGGATTTTAATGCTCTATTAAGTGATAGTGAGAGACTTGGGGGTCTAGCTATAGATTTTCAAAGTTGTGATGATTTTTTGTGCTATTTAGTCCAAAGTGAGTTGTAGGAGCTTAAAATCTTGGATGCCACTTCACTTGGACTAATAATCAGTTTGGTAATGATCGTATCTGGCGTAAACTTGATCGATGCTTGGTGAATGATCATTGCATGGATTCTTTTGGAGACGCTGATTACTGTGCTTTGGATGCTGGTATTTTTGATCACTCTCGTCTCCTGGTTAATCTTCGCGTAACTACTAATAAAGGGGTGAAACCATTTCATTTCTTTGATATGTGGCTTAGTCATCCAGGGTTCAAAAACATTGTTGCTAGAGTCTGGCACCAACAGATTATTGGTTGTATGATGCTTTCTATTTGGAAGAGGCTTATGATATTGAAGAAGGAGCTGAAGCTTTTAAATAGGGAACATTTTTCTGATATTTCTAACAGAGTGGGCACTTGCCAGAGGTTACTTGAGCAGGTTCAGTCCTCTTTAGAGGAATCTCTACTGGATTCGGTTCTCCTTGACGAGGAGCAAGCCATTTATGGAGAATATAGAAGAGTTCTGGCCTATGAAGAGCAATTTTATAAACAGAAGGCTCGTGATAAATGAGTCAAATTGGGGGATTCCAATACCAAATTCTTTTACAATTTGGTCAAATCGCGGAGGGTACATAACAAAGTTACTAGCTTGACCTTAGCAGATGGTTCAGTTTCTTCTGAACAATCTATGATTATGTCAGCTATGATTGAGTATTACAAAAATCTTTTGGGCATTGAAGGACCTCGTACATCTCATGCTAATGTTGTTATCCTTCAACATGGTCCAGTGGTTACTAGTGATGAGGCTTGTATGAATACTGCTGAAGTTTCCACAGAGGAGATCAAAGATGCTCTTTGGAGTATTGATAATAGTAAGGCTTCGGCATTGATGGCTACTCTAGTAAGTTTTTTAAGGAGTGTTGGGACATTGTGGGTTCAGATATCGTTGTGTCCATTGGTGATTTTTTCCAGAATAGCAAACTACTAAAACAGGTGAAATCTACCTCTCTCACTATTATTCCTAAGGTAGCTTACCCTACTGGCCTCAATAACTTTCGCCCTATCTCTTGTTGTTCTATGCCGTATAAGATTATTAGCAAAATCTTATCTGCTAGGCTGAGCCGTGTGTTGCCTCATATTATTCACGAACCAATCTGCTTCTGTGATTGGTAGAAATATTATGGATAATGTCCTATGTGCCTATGAACTCATTTGGAACTCCTTAGGAACTATCATCGGTCTGTTAGCACTACCAATTGTGCTCTCAAGATTGACATAAGGAAAGCATATGATTCTATTCACTGGGATTTTATGTAGGAGGTTTTACTTGGTTTCAACGTCCCCAATATCTTTGTTGGGTTATGGGTTGTTTGCGCTCGTGTTCCTATTCTCTTATGATTAATGGCTCTCATGAAGGGTTCTTTGCTAGGAAATTAGGACTTTGACAGGGGTTCCAATGCCCCCTCCCCTTTTTGTCTTATGCATGGAATATCTTTCTAGATCATTTGATGATAAGCTGCCTTCTTCCTTTAAATTTTATATGGGTTGCAAAAAACTGAAATTGGTGCATCTTTCCTTTGCGGATGATCTTATGATTTTTAGTGGGAGTCATTTGGAATCTGTTGAGGCTATTAATGGAATATTAGCTCATTTCTCTCTAGTCTCTGGTATGGAGGTTAATGAGGGGAAGAGTTCCATTTATTTTTTTGGCACCAAGGATGAAGACAAACAACAAATACTTAGTCTTCTGAGGTTCTCTGAGGGGAAGTTACCAGTCAAGTACTTAGGTGTGCCCCTCATATCCACAAATCTAAAAAGGGAGCATTGTGCTATTTTGCGTGATAAAATTTCTACCCGAATTAATTCTTGGACTGCCAAGTGCTTATCCTATGCAGGCAGATTACAGTTGATCAATTCTGTCCTTAGGAGTATCCAAGTATATTGGTGCTCCATTTTTGTGTTGCCCCAGTCTGTTGTGAATGAAATTGATCAGAAATGCCGAGCCTTCTTATGGTTGGGCAAAGAACAAGTCTCTAAGAGTCTTGTTTCTTAGAGCTCTGTGTGTAAACCTAAAAAGGTGGGAGGTCTAGAAATTAAGGACCTCAATTCCTGGAATAAGGCTGATATTGGGAAGAGGATTTGGGAGTTGTTAGTCTCTAAGGACTCCTTATGGGCCGTTTGGATTACCCTTCAAAAACTTAGAAAATTAATTTTTTTTAAGGATTACCAAACCACTGGATTGCAGTTGGGCTTGGAACCATCTATTGAAAATTAGATCTGATTTGATACATGGTTTTGACTATAAGCTGGGTGATGGTAAATAATTTTCTTTTTAGCATGATCCGTGGCTCAGAGGGCAATTTGTTTTGGAAACTTTCCCTTTGTTGCAGAGGTCTGATTCTGATATCCCAAATGGTGCCAGAGTTGCTGATGTGTGGAGGAATAATAGGTGGATTTTTCCGGACCCCCTAGATGATGACATTGAGACTGCCTGGCAGATGATTTCACAAGTTATTCCAGACTGTCTCTGGTCTGATAGGATTATTTGAAAATTCTATTCCACTGATGCGTATACCATTAAGAGCGTCTGGAACGAGTTATGACCTAAAGCTACTGTTGTATCTTGGTATAATTTGGCTTGGGGTCCGGATCTTGTTCCTAAATTTAGTTTTATTCTCCGGTTAGCATTGCATAATCGGTTGGTTGTTTAGAGCAGATTGTTAAAGTAGGGGATGGTTCCGGATGAGCTGTGTGTTTTTTGTCAGCTTTTTCCTGAAACTGTTGACCACTTTTCTTCTCTTGTAACTTTTCATATACTTTCTGGCAATGTTTACTTCATAGCTGCAAGATTCAGCGGGGTTGTTTGATCTGGAGGCAGGAGGTTTGTTGGTTTTCCCAGAAGACTAAGGGTAAATCTGTGCTTAGTAGATTGAGGAGAGTTTTGTTTAGTGCTGCCATTTATTGGATTTGGGGGTCCAGCAATGAGCTCATTTTTCACCAACAAAATCCTTCAGTTGAATTGATTGTTAAGTAGGTGTTGGAGGTAATAAAATTGAAAGTGGCTGACTACGAAAGACGTGAGTTTTGTATAGTTGCTAGATGAATTTTGGGTGAAATTTATGACGGTCCCTAAGATTTGATATATTATTCAATTCGGTCTTTATTAGTTCTAAATTAGTCACTCTAGTCCTCCGTAAATCACCACTAGTCAAATATAACTGGCCACGTCAGATCTGACGTAACACATATGACCTACTAAATTTAACGATTTAATAACAAAAATACCCTTATATTACTATTTTTTCTCTCTCTCATCAACTCTCTCTCCCTCTCGTGCTCTCTCTTTCTCATCAACTCCTCTGTCTCATATCATCACCAACGCAAACAACCTGTTGTCACCACCAAACAAACAAGTCACCACTACCACTACCTTTTGTCCATCAACCCAGTAATCACCAACGCAAACACTGTTGCTTGTGATCAACCACAATCATCTATGTTTCTACAAAGACGACATCCGAACAAAATCCAAAACAATAGACCAAAATCAAAATCAATCAAAAAGTAAAGCCAAGATCCAATCAGAATCCAAAACAAGCCGAGATCCAATCAAATTTTGATCTATTATGAATTGAATTAAGATTTGAACTTCTCACACAAATTGTCTCTCTCTCTCTCTCGTCTTTCTCTCATCAACTCCAGCTTTCTCCCATCGTTGAACCTAACCACACCAACAGCCACCACCACAACCACTGAATGAATCAATAAAACCTCAAACAAACAGTGAATGAATCAACTCCAGCTTTCTCACACAAATTGTCTCTCTTTCTCTTTCTCTTCAATTTCTTCAACGATGACAAAAGACAGATGCAAATAGTGAATGAATCAATAAAACCTCAAACAAACAATGACGTCAGATGCAATTTTCACAATCAACAAAAGACCAAAAATAAGAAGGCCCAATTCTCCATGTTGAACTGAAACTCTTTTTCTTTTCTTTGCTTTGCAATAATAAGGGAATGAATAGAACCAAACTCTTGGAAATGGAAACGTTGACCAACGAACCTGAGGTGTGAACTAAAGCAAGAGTGAAGAAAAAGATAAGATCTGGGGTTGGGTGGTTAGAGAGAGAGTGGAACGGCACTGAAGTCGGAGCAATGAAGGAGACAAAAAAGGGCGACTAATGGAGCTCGGGTTGAGGGTTGAAAGGAGCTGAAGCCGAAGATCGACTGACGAGAGAGAGGGAAAGGGTTTGACGAGACTAGAGGAAGGGAAAGACAGCGTGGAGAACTGGAGAGGGGGAAGAGAGAGAGAGAGAAGCAGTGCGTGAGACAGAGAGAGAGAAAGGATGGAAGAAGAAGAAGAAGAAGAAGAAGAAGAAATAATGGGTATTGTGGTTTGGGTTTTGTGGTTTGGTTTGTAGTTTGGGTTTTGTGATTAGGTTAGGTTATGGTTTTGGGTTAGAGAAGTGTGTGATTTTGAGTTTTGAGTTAGGTTAGATTGTGGTTTTGGGTTGAAGGAAGAGAGCATGGAGTTTTGGGTTGGGTTAAGGATTGATTATTAGAGTGATTGGTTTGGTTTGTTTCAATTTATGAGGTAAATTCTTTTAAAATTAGAGGGCAAATTAGTCTTTTTATACTTTCTATTTTGTTTGACTGACATTGTTAAGGTTCAGGGACCGGAATGACTAATTTAGAACTAGTGGAGACCGAGTTAAATAATATATCAAACCTCAATGATTGTCATAGGTTTCGCTCATAAATTTTTCATAGTAGTGGATCCTTTTTTGTGTCTCTGCTTGTCTTTTTAGGTTGTACAGAGCTGTTTTTGTCTAACCTTGATTGACTCTTATTTCTCTGTTCAAATCTAAGTCAGAGTTCAGTATGAATTGTATGCTCTCATGTTGTATTCTTGGATTCAAAAGCAATAGAAATTATTTGATTTACCAAAAAAAATATTTCTTATATTATTATGCTAACCCAATCATGTAAAAAAAAAACGTCGCTAAACCGAAGATCTTTTGTAGCTATCCTATTTTCTGTTGTTTAATATTCTTAATTTTTATTAATCACAAAGGCCTATTAATGTTCCAAATGTCTATTTTTAAGAACTTCATCTAATCAAATTGCCATTCTAATTTCCACATATTTACAATTGATTCAAGAATGAATATCTAGAATACAATTCCATCGAAATAAACACAAAATTTGTGCAAACACATGAATGATAACAAAACATTCACATCTAATATGCAGAAAAAACAAAAGCTTACTACAAGGATCCGATGCATAATTTTTGTTGGTCGAAGTAAAATTAACGAATGAACTCTTATGAAAGAGCCACCGGAAGGGCTGCTAAGATGCTCGATTATGACAGCCGAGAACGTGGCTCCCAACTAGGGATGAGCACAAAATTTGGAGATTTCCTAACTGAATTAAAAGAACGAATCGATTAGACTCAAATTTTAAAAAAAAACCGTTGATTTTGATTTTTTTTAAAAAAATAAAAACGGGAACGAAGATTTTTTTTTTTGAAATCACGGGACCGAATATTTCAAAAATCCCCATTCCGTCTCGACTTGTGTTCATTCATACTCCCAACTATAAAGTTAGAGTATTGACAATTCTCTTCTTTATACTTTTCATTAGTTTTATGGACACTAATACATTAAGAAAAAATGAAATGAACCATGAGAAGGAAAAAATTTATATTTCAGAGGTAGATATATGGTAGAATTGCACCCATAAATGTTTTGACAGTTATCAACTTAATAATGTGAGATCCTAAGGCCCATTATCAACTTTTTTTCTTTTGTGGTCCGATTAGTATTAAAGTAACTAAGATTTCAACGTTGGAATTGGACAATTAAAAATCAAAGATCTTGAGAGATACCTTCGAGCTGGAATCTGCAGACTAGGCGGAAAATCACAAAATACAAAAGGTGACGTTTTTATCAAAAATGGCAATAATGAAGAACGACCATAAACTCCAAACAGTTTTATAGAACCACGTCAAGTCATCTAGAAACTCCGGCTAAATGCAAACAAGTAAAGATAAAAAAATCCAGATTGTGGCAATAATTGATGTTGAAAAATATTCCTAGTTAATAAAGTAGTTTGGCTCCAATAAATCTGTGTCATTAGTGATGAAATATATTGTTAATTTATTTATTTATAAATGAATATAACATCAAATTTAACAGACAACAAACTCCAAAAAAAAATCATCATCTTCAGTTTATTCAATGGATATAATTCAAGTGTCATTGTTAAGCTTTCTTCTAAAAAAATCCAAAATGTTTTTTTTTTCAACCACCTGGTATCCGAAATTCTGTAGGACCCGACTAATCAGGATTCGACTCGAGTAGGATGCGAAGATCAGCAAAAATCTCTCTCAAAAGTTTTAAAAAAGCTGCATACTTAAGGCTCCAAAATATTTCCTTGAGCAAATTGAATTATAGTGAATTTTAACTTTGTATACAATATAGTTACTACGTTATTGTTTTCCATCGAAGGCATTACAAACGTTGAAAAATATATATCAATTTTTTATGAGATCACGATTCACATCTGAAACTAGGGATTAGAAGATATAAATGGTCACTGAACTGTGGCCAGTTTTCCAATGTGATCACTGAAATTCAAACTTTTTTTTTTATGATCACAGAATTACAATTTTGTATGCAATATGGCCATTGGCGTTGGCCCGATTGCAAGGGTTGAGGAAGGTGGGTGTGGTAATTGTGTTGCAGAGGAAAAATGGAAAGGTGGGTGATTAGGTTAGTCCTATGTGTAAAAAGTAAATATATATGGAATGTCTGTACCTACAAAAAACATTCGATATATATTATGTTGCAAAGGGTTGAGGAAGGTGGGTAATTATGTTTCAAACGGATGGTACTATAATGAGGACTCTTAAAAAGATTTCTTATTGATAACTCAAGTTACTTAATTTCAGTTTCAGTTATTTAATTTAAGGAGGTGGTTACTTAATTAAACCTCTAAAATTTATTTAATTTTAGATGTAGTTACTTAATTTAGCCACATGTTACTTAATTTTGATCTGTTACTTAATTTTATGATAAATTAAGTAACTATGACTGTTACTTAATTTTATGATAAATTAAGTAACTATGATTGTTATTTAATTATTAATAAAATTACCTAATTTAAGTCTCAGTTACTTAAGTTACTAAGAGAGTCCTCAATAAGAACTTTTTTTAGGAGTTCTCATTGTAAGTTCACCCTAAACGAAAACACAAATAGGTGTAGAATGTTCATTATGGGTTAAGGTATTTACATAGAGTGCAGATGTGGACACTATTTGTGGGTTAACGTGCCATATTAAAAATTAATAGCAACCAACTTCAATAACTACAAAAATGTGTACAAAATCAAAGTTTAATTAGTGCCCATATGAAAACCTTATTAGAAATTTAGCCAAAATCCAACCTGGGACATTGTTGGACCAAGAGAGCATTTGTGAGATTCATATCGCGCATGAGCTTGGTGAAAGAGCGCAAGTGATTCTAACACCAAACACATTTTGACTAACAGAAACACGTGTGAAACATCTTGCAAAATACCAAATTTTTAATTTACTAAGAAATTGATCGAGAATTTGAGATATTTTCTAGAAAAATCGGGATATTTTCATGAGAAATTGATTTTTTTTTTTCAAAAAAAGATAAATTCCAATGGAGAAAAAAATATGACTTTTAGAATTTTTCTGTTGGTATCCAAATGTATCCAGATATATCAAAATCACAAATTTTTATATAAAATTCAGTTTAATAAATTTTTTATATAATATTTTTAAATTAAATACCTCCAAATTACAATTTTTAATATACTTTTTACAAATTTTTTCAATAGTCCCTAAAATTTATCCAAATTTCAATTTTTTATAATTTTCTTATAGTATTCAAATGTATTAAAATATATCCAAATTTTAATTTTTATATAATTTTGTGTAATATTTTGTATTTCTTAAATTAAGTTTAATTATTTATGTTTATTAGTTTTGTTTTTTTTTATTTAGCAAAAATTAATTTGGTGTCCAGTGGTTTACGAACGTATCCAAATGTATCCGTATGTATCCAAATGTATCCGCGTGTCTACAAATGTATTTGTGCATCTCCAAATGTATCCATTTTTACAAAAAATAAATCAATATAATTCAAACAAATTAACCAAAGTCATTAAAAAAAAGATAAACAAACACAATTAAATATTTACTCATTTTTAACAATAATAAAACAACTTCCTTAAAAAAAATAATAAAACAATATAAAAAATAAAATGGCATTTAATAGTAATTAATTCGTTTACAAAACCAAGGGTATTTTTGTAAAAATGAAAAAAGGCAGCAGCTAGGGTTGGAATCCTAGCCGCCGTCGCCGATTTAATCACCACTACTGCTCGCCGCCACCTGCAGATTGAAGAAGACAGAGAAAAGGGAAATCGAGGCAACGAAAAGGAGAACAAAGACGGACGAAGACAACGATGAGACGAGAGGAGAGAGACAAACCATAGATGGATCGAGCGAGCACTTGAGAAGAGAGGAGAGAAAAGATAGGACCAGCGACGACGAAGATGCTGATGAGACGAGAGGAGAGAGATGAACCAGAGAAGAAAGGAGAGAAAAGAGAGGACCGAGCGATGAGCGAATACGGCGGCGGAAGCAGAAGGATGACACAGACGAAGCGAAGAAAGGAATGAAGCGGCGTCGAACAGAAACAAGGGCGGCATAGTCTAGGGTTTAGGCAGAGCAAAGGGGAGAGCTTCGACAGAGGTGAGTGGGAAAGGAGAGAGAAAAGAGAGGGAGAAAGATGAGGAGAGAGAAAAAAATTGCAAAATGACACGAGAAATTAATTTTTATCTGACTAAATGTGACATTTTTAAATAAAAGATTAAAAACATGCTATTGGAGCAACTAAACATTAAAAATGTTGACATTTTAACAATTAAAAAATCTTGACTTTCTTTTGTCAAAATCTAAATGTTAATTTGGGTACTGGACATAATTAGTTTATTCACATTTGTATCCTAACAATCTCCTCTTCAAGTGTGAATATCTTCTATATTGGGTTTAGGTCTGCTCCCTTTGCAATGGAAATCATTCTCAGTATTGCAAAATTTTATTAGGCATCATCAAGTATTAATATGAAATTTTTTAACTCAAGAGCTATTTCCATGATTCTACCAATCTACGAGTTGACTCCACCCCTCACACTAGATAAGAGCTTTACTAATCAAAACAACTTTTCACAATCTTCGGGCCTGAGAGCTCGAGCCCAGTCATTACTAAGGTGTCCCCTAAATCTTCTCGCATGACTCCACCCTTCCATCTACGAGTATTTTTTTGTTGCTCACATAGTAGATTCGGGCTACACCAGTCAATACAACTATTCACTACATTAATGCACTTATACCAAACCACCACTGCATCATACTCGTCCTTGCATGTCCCATCCGAATCATCGGTTGTGATACCACTTGTTGGACCCAGGGAGTCTTGGGGAGATCCGGCTGTTGCGTGGACCCAGTGAAGGAGCACAAGTGGGTCTGCCACCACTTCTTTATCCAAAATCTTAAGGCAATGGATTATGAGTTCACATCATTTATAAGTTCTTCACACACGCCACAACTCTCCAATGTAGGACAATTACCATTCACACTTGTATCCTAACAAGGCCTGACCATTTTAGCTCAGCCTGTGGGCCGGTCCGGCCCGAATAAATTCGCAGGTTGGGCTACTAATATTTGGCCAAGCTTGTCCCGAAATTTTTTTAAATAAAATAGGGTCGGGCCAAGACTACTGAAATAGCCCGCGGCTCGGCTCTACCCAGCTTAAATACATATAATATATATAATTTTTATATTATATATATATAATATGTAGTATATTAATATTAATTTGTATATAGTGATTAAATTCTCTTGTGTGCAATTTCGAAGCAAGCAACCTGAAACTCCTGTAGATGTATGTGATTTTCACTTTTATTTTTTTGATCAAGATGGATGCATTTTTTGAATTTCACTTTTATTAAGAAGTACAATTTGTGTTTTCATGTTTGATTTTATATTTTGTCTATTTTTCTATTTTAAATCAACATCCATATTTATTGATAAAATATTTTGGCCATGAAATCTAATCTAGAAGAAGATAAATGTCCTAGTCGTCGATCCCACAGAGTAGTAAAAGTATTTTGAGGGGATAAAGGTCGAGTGGTATGGGTTGTTGCCGATGGGATAAGTTGTTGTGACTTATTTGTTGTCATTGCATCCAAGTAATAGAGTCCATCTCACTGTTTACCCAACCCAATCATCCTTCCCATCATCAAATCCTGCAAAATACACCAATGAGGAAAAAATGTTACTGAGCAATTTAAATCTCTTGTGACTTGACTCACAGACATCAAGTTCACTTTGCAAGATGGCACCCCTAGCACATTTTTCAAATAGGTAATAGGACTCAAAGGTAAATTTCCAGTAGAAATAATTGGAGCATGGTCTCCATTTGGCATAACAACTGGTGGTAAAGAAGTGTTTTCTTTACTGTTGACAAGCAAATCTGGTAATGAAGTAATGCGATCTGTTGCACCACTATCGATTATTAGTTCAGGTGATGGCAAACCTGAAAAAGCATTAGCATTGACATTGTTTGCCTTAGGAGCAGTTGGTGAAGATTTTCCATTACTCTGCATAATTGACAACATTTGTTGTAGCTGTAAATCAGTCAATCCATTCATAACAGATTGAATTTGCTGCATACTGGATGCGTCTTTGACATTATTAACTGAGGATTGATTAGCTGTCTTGTCTTGTTTGAAAAGAGTGATCTTGGGATGTCCAGGTGGATAACCATTGAGCTTCCAACATGTCTGCCTTGCATGATGATCTCTATCACAATAGAACAATGGAGTGGTTTGCGATTAGAAGAATTAGGACGAGATGAAGAACCTGATTTATGTCGGAGAGCAAGGGCTATTGGTTCATATTTTTGAACAATCATTGCAGAAGCTTCTATTGTCTCACCTGATGTGCCCAAATTTCGTTGTTTTCTTCTTGAATAATGGAAGAGTAAGCCTAAGCAACATCAGGTAATGTATTCAACAAAAGGATCTGACCACGAATAGCACTACAAGTCATTCAAGCCCATAAGAAATTGCATCAATTTGCACCTTTTACTATTTGTTCCGCAAGTGCCAACGACATCATTATAAGAGCCTAATTCATCCCATAATTTTTTTAGCTTCGTATAATAACCTGCAACAGTCATATGATCTTGAGCCAGACAAGCAATGTCTCTCTCAATCTGAAAAATCTGTGGTGCATTGCTTTGGGAAAAACGATTCTGAAGATCTTCCCATACTTCATGGGCAGTGTTGTAGAAGATAACACTATCTGCAATATCAGCTGTCAAAGAATTAAGAAGCCAAGATAATACCATATCGTTACATCTTTTCCATGCCGCATAATATTCCGGTTTGGTGGTCGCGGATGGTGCCTTAAGAGATCCATCAACAATGCCAAGCTTAGATTTTGCATT
>CAODLS011613502.1:0-10770 GCA_948243855.1 Flueggea neowawraea
GCCGATACATCTTTTATTACTCTCAAAATTATTGTAAATTATTTTCTAACCATATGGACAACGTATGCAAGTTCAGATCAATCTATATTGTATGCAATGCATGCTCATGTATATGTGGTTTTGGTCATGGTCGTGACAGAAATATTATGATTTTTTTTATGATACGAGACACATATGCTATGGGGTCGAAGTAGCCTTTGGTATACCAATGATATATGTACTATGAAATCCTAGCTACCAGGGATGCCAGTAGCCACGTGTTCTGATCCAACACGTGAATTGTTATGATAGTGGTCGAGTCCACATCACACATGTTATATGGTGTCACGAGCACACCCATAATTATGGTCCCTTATCAAAGCTATATGTTTTTACTATAAAACCATGTTTTAAGAATCAAAATGATTATTAAGTACCTTTTCATGTTTGCTAGATGCTTTGCTTGCGAACGATTTTGAAATGACTTTCGAAAAGCTATTACTTATAGCATGTATATGTATATGTATATGTATATGTATATGTATACGTCCATACCTGCATGTGGTATTTTAAAATGTTTTCAAAATAGTCTTTGTGAGGCACGTATGAGGCAGTCTGGAGTGTTTTCCCTTACTAAGCCCTGGCCTCCTTTCATTCCATGTCTACTATTGGTTTTATTCTGCAGGTTCACTACTTTTGGCTACGACAACTTTTCCACATTTTGGATACTAGTGAGGTGTCATTTGGTTAGTGACGTCCTTTTGATCAGGCTCTTATGTTTATGATATTAGAGCTCTACACCGGGAATATTGTCGGGTTACTAGGTTGCCTTTATATTTTGATGTATTTTGATTTAATACGATATTTATATATGCTTTAAGCATTTTTATTTATAATATATGTTTATTTTATCGTATGTTTTAAATAATAAATGTTTTGATTAAATAAATATTTTAATCAATTGAATTTGGGTAGTAAGTTATGAACCATGAGGCTTGTTCGAGATGGGCCGGCCTCCCATAGACGGCTCGCCTCGTACGCCGGTCACGAGCTCGCTATGGGTCGTGACAAAGTAGTTAATTGTTTGGATTATATATTGGTTTAATAAATAATGTGTTATATTTATTAGTTTTGACATTTAATTCCATTTATTTGCAGCAATATATTAAGTTTTAATTTATTTTCCAATTATTAGAATGCGTGACTTAATAATTGTGACAATCAACATGGATTACCCTGAGTCATAGTGACGTTAAGATCAACCAAGCAATCATAATGGAGAATTTACTATCCATAAATTAACTCTAACTTAGTTAATTATTTTGTGGAAATGTTAGCATAAGATATTGTTCATTGTTTGATTCAGAACTTAATAAGAGGCTTAGCTACATTAATTTTTGTGGATAGTAAATCAAGTGTATTGTTAAATTTCCTTACTTATATGCAACTATATATGTGTGTTTTATTTTTATCTTTATTGTGTAATAATGACAGTTGCTTCCAAAGTCAATTGATGTCAAGCTAGATGAAGATTTTAAGCTCGTGTGGCAATAATAGAAAATTCTGGAATTTGTATCCAATGTATGCGAATAGAGCTGGGAGCTCTTAACTACTTGAATTTCGATAATATTCAAATTCGTGTAAGATGACGTGTACTCAAAATAATTTGGACCAAAAAGTCTATATGAAGTGGAATATGAGGATTCCAGTCAATGTATCATTTATGTTTAGTGCGATGAATGAAGTATTGACAAAATGTTTGCGTAAGTATCAAATATAATGAATCTTTAGATCGCGGTTTTCAACAACCAAAATTGATACTTACTTGAAGCATCTTGATCAAAAGGCTCAGGACCTATGCAATCTATGGGCTTAGTATTATTAGTTATTGGTAGACTATGATGCATGAGGTCCAAAGTTGTTATTGATTCCTTGTCAAGTAGTTAGGAGCATATTGAATTGCACCTAACCTACGTTTATCTCATCTATTAGAATGTGAAGATTTTTGACAATGTTGTTTATCAAACTTCAATATGACCACTTAGTAATGATTAGTTCAACATTAAAGGGACGTATGAAATTGTCTTATTCTACTGGATAATATTCTAAAAAAGTATATACGTTCTCATGACAAGGACAATAAATAAGCTTAAGAACTCAAAGTTCTTAAGAGTTGAAAGACTAGATAGAAATTAAATGAGGTCTTAAAACATTAACAATCTAAACATTTCACAAAGGGAAATGTTTTTACTATCAAAGGATTGCAGCTTTGAGGATACACTATTGAGAATTGTTGGTCCCAAGGATGCCATTCTAGGAGGGGGTGGATTGAATTTTCTTTTTGGAAAATTAATAACTTTGTTGAAAACTTTTGCAAACTAAAGTAAGAAACAAAGTTTTTTTCAACCAAAATCAAAGTTAAATGTGGAAGTAAACAATTATCCAATTCACAAACAATATAGAGCAAAAATAAAGTAAAGTAGAGAGTAGGGAAGAGAAAACAAATCCAATTTATAGTGGTTTGGTCCTCTTTGACCTATGTCCATTCCTTAAAATCCACTTAAGAATTTCAACCCACTATCTCCTCACTTGTGGGTGGAGGGAAACCATTACACCACTTGTTTTTACGGGATCAACAAGCAAACTGTTACACCCTCTAGTTTTTTTAAGAAACAAACTGTAACCCTCATACTCTGATAACACATATTCATATGATGCATATAACAAATACATATATTCACCTGATTCATAGCATATAATAATATTTACATATTTACAAACGAAATTACAAACTGTACTTCAAGATAAAACTAGCAAAAGTGTTTTAGCAAGATGTTCACAAATAAAACTAAACTTGTAAACATAAAATATGTCATATAGTACAAGCCAAATTTGGTAAACAAAAGTGCTATGTGATGAGCCATGAAGATCTCAACCTTAAAACGCTATATGAACATGTGGTAAGGAGAGATCGAGTGATCACGGCATATTGACCTCTGTAATGTCAATGTATGCACAAACTTGGAAATCGGCTCAAAAGTTAACCTGCTAATACTTGGAAAAAAAATTTGCGCTTTGTTTGAGTCGCAACTCAATGAGGAACCCAACATAGATCAAACATTATATAAAGATACAATATAAATATAAGCAATACAATAGATAATAAACCAACCAAATACAATAAGTGTGCAATGCAATTCCGTTTCATTTGGTAATGGCCTAATATGTCACGTATTACCTCCGGTTTCCAATGTAATAGATCTCAATGATCTTTCCAATACCAATAGAGTTGACTCAAATGTCTTGGAAATATCCAATAGAATTGACTCGTAGGTTTGATCAAATAAATGAAATAAATCACTCGCCATCCTAATATAGTAGAATGAAATCTAGAGGTGACTCTTATAAGTTTAACAACATATAGCACTTGGTTCCATCTACTTTCTCATATAGCCAATATTTCCTATAGAATTGCATATACCTGATAATACCATTTCCTTTAAGCCATATGAAATCAAATGCATAACGTATACACAATATTGCTCAAGAACCTTATCCATAATTCATATATTGTACCCTGCACTTTATAATCAATACTAAATTGTATATCATATACAAATTCACTAATATCACATAATCAGATAATGTACAATAACCAATGCCAATATTTCCACATATTTTGTATCAGCTCATAACAATACCAATATATCAGATAATATACAATATAACACGTAAAGCATGTAATGGGTTCACTAAAAAAAATAGTTGGCATCCTTTAGCTCGCCTCTGGAGCCTCTCTGTAGACCTTCTCACCTATCACACATATTCACACAAATGCCTTTCAATACAGAATGTGTATGTGCCAGTGTATGCATACGATGCTCCAATGATTCGTGTTTCGATGTGGAAACATCTAAGATGTATGTATACATTCAATTTTATGTGAATTAAGACACTCTCATATGTTTTAGACCACTGTTCTAGGCATCCAATATTCAATGATCGCGGATGGAATGCAAATCAAGCATATTTACGCTTCTGGCCAGTTTGCTTTTTTCTCTCCCATCGATAATCAAACGAACTCATTTTATTCTCAAATTTAAATTACATATAAAACACATATAACAGTTTGCTAATACCAAAAATTAGACTCTATGCCGCTCAAATGAGGTCTATGCACAATATGAAACCACAGCTTCCATAAATTAAACTTGTTTACACTAATTCGTAGGCACTGTCCATTATACACATACTTAGCATATAAAATTTTCCAGATATATACTAGAAATACCAATAAAAAAACTTTCATGTTCTACACTTTGACTAGAAACATCTCTAAATGCATCAAAACATGGTTACAGATTGAAATCTAGACACAAAAAGACACATCTCTCAATTTATATGAGCGTTTTGTATACATCATCTTCAAAACATAACTCAAATGGGCATTAGGCATGTATTTTCAGCACCACATAAATGGTTGTTGTAGGAACAAGTATATCCCTTTGGATTTCTCATAAATATGGAGTATTCTGTTACTTCTTGTGACTTGCACATCAAGCTGAGAGTCAATCAAAGACTTGATGATCAACTAACACCGTGAATTTCTTTGACTGAAATCCAAATGTAACTTGATGAAAAAAGAAAAATGAACATAAGTTGTGAACCCCCAAACCTCTGCAACAAAAGCATAGTGCTGCGGAGGAGTTGGTATTCTCAGTATGGTTAGATGCAAGATGGTTACAGCCATTATGTTCTTGACCATGCGTCCTCTTATGAACGTTATTTATACATATCATATGGATTGTGGATTTTTCATAAGTTTGACATAAACCACTTAATACCATGAAATGTGTTGGCTATGTCCACGAAATCTTGGTCAACAAAGACCAAGAGGTGATAGGTGTACTCTTTACGAGATACCTATGGTATGTTTCATGGTTTTCATAGGGAAAAAAGTAATGGCGTAGTAACAAAGAATAGGGATTCATATTCTTTATGAATAAATTCTTGCACTGAGATAGAGTACAATTTTTGTCACCCTGTACTATCATATAACTATTCTATAATATGAAATTATAATCATAAAACATGTATTCATACAGATCATCATATACAAATGTATATACAAAATTTTTATCCAAAACAAATAAACAAGTTAAATAAAGTACATATAACGCTTTATGTTTCCTCTCAAAACTATATATACAATGGTAACATGATACATAGGAGAAAGAATGTAAGACCCAGCCGGATGACCTGTGCTTCATATGTATAAGTCAATCAGCCTTATGCTTGATCAACTCCCAAAAAGTGTAAATGCTAAAAATCTAAAAAAATAATAGTGTTTTATATGAGTCGCTACTCAGTGAGAGAAACTATCATCGATAAATCCACAACAAATAGCATACGCATCCAAATTTATATAATAATCATACAATATGCAATGATGCAAGTGAGTGCAATTCTGATTTTGTTTTGGAGCTTGGACAGAACACAGGTCTGATACGATGGAGACATATATTCTCAAAAACGATACGACGGCCAGTTGACAAACGATGTACGATGGACACTTAAAGTCTCAATATATTCGATAATGATAATGATGGATGCCATGAATTTCAGACCATGATCGGTGTACGAGTCCAACCGTCTAAGAAAGTCAGACCCATCTCGCACAAGCCTCAAAGATTCAGAAATATTACTACCCAAACTGTTTATTAAATAATTAATAAACAAAATATTCATTTTAATTTAAAATGAAATATATATATATATAAATAAATATAATAATATTTTTAAATAAATTCGATTATCAAAATACCCAAATACCATAATCCACATATACCCATTGTGGAGCATCTAACCAAAACATATAATCCAATGCCCGATCAAAAGGGCATTGACTGTAACCCCAAAATACATCACTGAGTTTTAGATGCCAGAGATCACAATCAACAAAATCACCTGTAATATAAAATAAACAGGAGAAAAGCAAAACAAAAGAAAAGGGGGTGAGAACCCAGTGAGGGATAACACTCCATAATGCCTTATGTGTGCCTCACAAAGACTGTTTTGAAAACAGTTCAAAAATATCACATGTAGATATAAGCAAATATATATATATACACACACACACACACACACACACACTCTATATATTTAACTAAGAGTGTTTTCTAAAAATCAATTTCGAAAATGGTTGTAGACAAAGCATACAACGTACACACATTCTTTTAGAAACTAGAAGAATCTCTCAAAACATTTTCATACTTTATCAAAGCTTTTATACTTTTAGAAACAACTTAAAATCTTTCAAAAAACTATTTAGTTATCTAAAGCTTCAAAGAGACAAAGTCCAAAACCTTATAGGCCTTATAGAAAATTTGGAGTAGAAATCAAATCTTCTAAGGCTTTACCGAAGATTTAGAATGGAAATCAAAAATCTTTTTAGCTTATCAGAAATTTTGAAATCAAAAAGTTGCCACATAGGCATCATAATAATAGTATCAATTTCAAAAACATAATACTGAGGATTGGGGACCAAACAAAGATAAAACAGCTGTGGTCTCCGCCACAACCCTAGTGTATAAACGTGGACTCCGTCACTAATCAAAAACAAATCATGTGTGGGATTAGAACACATGGCTTTCTCAAAGCATTGGTATAACAAAGACTACGTACTCCATAGCTAGGCATCCCTGTATCCAAAAGCATATATGGTATAAGTAATCAAAAACAAATGGTCATGCTCGCAAGCATATCAAAACAAAGGAAAAAATATATGATATAACATATATGTCGAAGTTCAAAAACCGATTATTGATCATCAAGAAAATCATAAATCGAAAATATATATACATATATATTTTCAAAAAATTTATATCAGAAAGGTATTTAGAAATTCAAACAAAATAATTACTGCAGAAATTGTAGTAAAATCCCAAAATAGAGTATCTTTTTAAAAAATTACAATAAATATCAAGCTTGATATTTATTTTAAAAATCAAAGACATCATGGTTTGCAAATTGCATTTTCATCACAAAGGGTTTCACATATATCCAATTTTTAGGATTAGCAATCCTCTAATAATTTCAATTTGCATGCTATAGTCGTAGTACAACAAAAACATATAATTTAAAGACACACAGCCTATGCGTCTGAAGATTATATGCACTCACTTGGCTATCCAAGCTCGATGGTCTAATCACGCACCACCGGTGGTTGGCTGATCACTCTAATCGAAACACAAAGCTGAAACAGTTACAAAAAAGAATCAAAATTATGATGCTGGTACTGTGGCGGTACCAAAATGCATGCAACCAAAAATGTTGGCATAGACTCCGAGAAACTTATGTCGAATGAAGGTTTAACGCTCTTACCTCAAAAATCAGACATCTCACAAAAATTACAGTTTTGTCCCCAACCTCTATAAAATTATGCTTTAGTCCCCAAACTTTTCAAAACTTACAAGTTAGTCCTCAAAGTATTCTCTAATTATCAAAAGGTCCTCCAAGAAGTCGAAAACTCTAAATTAATCCTCAATCTCTCAGAAATCACCAAAATACAAAAATCACATTTTTGTCCCTCAAAACCACGACTAACTCGAGTTAGCCAAAGGCTTACTGGAGTTATGCCAGCTCTAGCTTACTTGAGTTAGCCAAAGTGCTTACTCGAGTAAGTCACTTACCCAGATTTCCAAATTTGACCAATCACTTGATTCAACCGATAAAATCACTTTTAATCACCTACATTGGTTAATATCAACCTCCTAAATATGAATCCAACATTTACTTCAACAATTAAACTCAAAATCATCAAGAAGTTGCAATTAAAAATTCGGATTCCTTAGAGCCATCAACAACACCACATCGAATCTTCATAATCCTTATAGATTCATGTTTATCTAGGTTCCTTTCAACTCGATACATTAAAAACAAACTTAGATTTAGTCAGAAATCCATCCAAAATCGATCAAAACTGTCACCCAAGCCATGGAACGAACCCATTTTGTTCAAATACTTAAATCCTCAAAAGCAAAGCTTAAATTACGTTTCTCTAAGTTCTTACTAACTTAATCTAACATTTTTTGGCTTCTAATAACTCAAAATCAACAGAAAATTCAAACTCTAGAGCATTCTCAGCCTAGAACATGAATGGAGAAATCAAAGCATGAAAATGAAGTGAAAATGATGAAAGAAGGTTGATCTTACCTAAAAAATGATTAAGAGATGTTAGAGGGACAAAATGGGAGTGATGTGAGTGAATTTGGGTGAGAAATGGTAGAGGAAAGGATGAAGAACAAATGAGGGTCGGGATGGGTATAAATAGACCCAGCACTCAAGAATGATGTTATTTAACTAATTTCAATGGCTAACTCGAGTTATATCTCCTCTAACTCGAGTTAAATTTACCCAGAATCGACCCCTGACCTTGGATGACTTGAGTTACATAGAGGCTTACTCGAGTTATCCAACCATCATATAACTCGAGTAACATTTCCTTTAACTCGAGTTAAACAGTCCTCATATAAATCGAGTTATCCAAACTTTAACTTGATTTATCCGTGGGTTAATTCAACTAGAGTAACACAAAGTGTTTTCTCAACAACCCATTATTCTTGGGACTCAACAACACCCAACCAAATAGAAAATATCATTATTAAATATCTCCAAACACTTAATCAACACCTCAAGACATCGTTAACTCCTAATATCCATCATTAAACACCTAATCATCATCTTGAACATTCAACATCAAATCAAAATCGAACAGATTGCTACAAGAAATTTAGTCGGTATGAACTGGGTGTTAAAATGGAGACATAAAGTCCCATAAACGATAACGATGGAGAACTCAAACGTGTTGGCGAAGTCCACCTTTTAAGTTCAGAGTGCAAGTGTGATGTCATTGATACAGTTTCAATCAATATGTGCATATTCACGATAATGATAACGATAAATCATTTTATATAAGCATATATACGATAACGATGAATTCGATCAAATAAAATATTCATATTATACGGTAAGCCATGTCTGATAATATCAGACATCATTTAGCATTTACTCGCAACAAGTTCACAGATAACTCAAAGCATATACACGTGTCACATATATGCTCCATTAAGCATTTCCAATATTTACATGTATAGGAACATCACCTATGAACATATCACGATAAAATCATGTTGATGATACTCGATTGTGTAGTCATAGTCTTTCAAAAATTCTAACCATCTCATTTGCCTTAAATTCGATTCCGTATGTGTCATCAAGAACTTCAAACTTCTATGGTCAGTGAAGATTTGAAACGTTTCTCCGTATCGATAATGTCGCCATATCTTTAGTGCAAAAACGAATGCTGCAAATTCCAGATCATGTACTAGGTAGGACAACTCATACGATCTCAACTGACATGAAGCATAAGCCATCACTTTTCCTGCTACATTAATAAACAACCAATATCCTGATAAGATGTGTCACTATAAATCATGAAACCGTGAAAACCAAAGGGAATCGCTAATATTGGTGCTGATGCAACCATTACGTTAACTCGCTGAAACTCTGCTGACATGCATCTAACTACTAGAAAGAAAAATTTTCCTTAGAAATTTGGTTAATGATGCTGCTATAATACAAAACCACTTAATAAATTAATGATAATATCTATCCATACCAAGGAAACTTTTCATTTCTAAACATTCTTTAGTGCCTGCCATTTAAGAACTGCTTCAATTTTATAAATTATATGGCCAAAGAAACAACATAATCTAACTAGAACTCACATTTTCTGAGTTTAGCATACAACTACTTTCCCTCAAAATTTGCAACACAATTCACAAATATTTTTCATACTCATCTCAATTCTTGGAATATATCAAAATATCATCAATGAACACAATAACAAGATGTTTAAGGTAAGGTTGGAATACCCTATTCATCAAATCCATGAATGATGTTGGAGCGTTGGTTAGTCCGAAAGACATTACTAGAAACTCATAGTAACCATATCGTGTCCTGAATGCAGTCTTCGGAATATCATCCTTTGAAATCTTTAGCTAATGATAACCCAATCGTAGATCAATCTTAGAATGTTAAACCAGTTTGGTCACAATGTGAATTCCTTCCAAGTTTTGATGATTTAACAAAACACTTGAAATAGTTAAGATATGCACGTCACACAACCCTCTAAGTGCATTGAAGGACGATCTTAGCGCATAAAACCATGATATATGCACATTGATCATGTTGGAGGCTTTTTGGGTTTTCTAGAATCGGACATTGTGGGCCTAAAAGAGCCTTACAATGCACGTAAAATCAATGGAATGCACGTAGAAGGAAATGATGTGCACATATACGTGTATAATCAGAAGACAGAATGGTCTAGACTTATGTTGTGTGCAGTATACCTAGCTCAAGTCACGTAGAAGAGATGAAGAACCTGCTAGTTTGAAGGTTGCATAATTCAACACAGTTAAAAGAATATTTTGTATCACGGGATTGTGATGCAAACTGAAATGGGCTCACGAGACAATTTCTAGTCACGTTCTATCTCAGTGGAATGCGTGTGAAATAGTAAAAAGATCAAATGTTATGAACATAGTAAGGGACTCTATGCACGTAAACGAGGCTGACACCATATCTGAGGTGAAGAAAAATTCCATTAGAGTGTCAGAATTTCCAACGGGCATATTCTTTGACAGATATTCAGGTGATGTCAGAAGACCTCATACTACGCACGCAAAACTCTTATTATGCATGTAGATGAGGATGAGCTGGACTACCTGA
>CAODLS011613585.1:0-24690 GCA_948243855.1 Flueggea neowawraea
TGGGTGATTAATGAAGTTTGGGAGTGATTTGTGAAGTGAAAATTGGTTAGAAATTGAAATGAAAAATCTGGAACTAAAAAGCTGGACGACTGATCGTCTGTCTTTGGTGGCCAAGCTACGCGTCGTTTGTCGCTGGAAGGGGGTTGTCGTTCGCGCATATGTTTTTGTCGTTCGTTCGTGTGCTTCAAATCTTTGTCAAACGATGAGTCATTTGCACTGGACATCTGCGTGTTCACGCGAGGGACCGAATGACGTGTTGTCGAGCTTTGTCGTCTGTGCCTTTCACATGTCCTTTGCGTGTGTGGCAATGGACACTTGAGTTAAACGACGTCGTTTTGATCTGTTGGGTTCTCTTTTAAACCAACCCGACACCACTTCGTTTTTTCACCATTTGTCCCTCATTTCTCACTCAAATCCTATCAAACTTGATTCCTCTTCCTCTTAGAACGTTCCTCTATCATATTTGAGGTAATTTCATCCTTTATTTTCGATTTTTGGCTCCGTTTTATGCTTATTTTTGCTTATTTTCATGTTTGACCGAAAAATGGGTTGTGAGGAGCTAAGGTTCAGTTTTTGCTGGATTTTTGGATTGATTTGAAGTTTTTATTGATAGATTTAAGTATGAGGAGTATAGGAGAACATTGATTTAGCTTCAAATGTGAGAAATTGATGATTTTTATTATAGGTTCATTTTGGTCCGAAAATGAGAATTTTGGTTTGGGTTGTTCTAGGTTGATTTATGAAAACCAAGGTTAGATTTAGGTTCCTTGGACGATTTTGAGTGGGTTTGCACTATCGAAAATATTGGATCCCGCCAGAATCGAGTTTTATGACATTTTTGAATAAACTTTTGTGTCGCGAGGACTAAAGTGAAAATGTCATTTTTCTGATTTTAAATTAAGGGACTGATCTTAAATTTGGCTTTGGTGGTTATGTTTGTAATTTTATAAAATTATGGTGAAGGTTTGTAATTTTGAACAATATTGGTTATTTTTGTAATGTTGAGAAATTGGAGGTCTTATTAATAATTTGAGTAGTTTGAGGTCCAAAATTGAGGATAATGATTCTCAAAGATTTTGATTTGTTTTGAGGAAAGGGATGTTAGATTCTGGTTTCTGAGAATGATTAAAGTACTTGTGAGTGTTTGGCTAGTCCAGAGTTACTCGTCTAGGAGTTTGGCATTTGCATTGCATTGCAGTCATAAATTCAGTACGACCACAATACTATATATTAATGTTGTGATTTTGTATTTGTTACAACATCTTATGCTTGTCAGCACCAACATCCACCTACCAGCGGTGCTTGATTGGAGTTCTAGAGCTTTGGACATCCAGGTGACTGGATGACAACTTCAGACACATAGGCTGTATCTTGAAACTATATATTTTGTTTTTGATGTGTTTTCACACATATATGTAAACTTGACTAATTTGAGAATTTGTTAATTATATAACTTGGATTATGTGAATAAATATTCACAGCTTTGTTTTGAGAAATTACATATATATATATGTATGTATATATATGTTTTCCATCTGTTTTAACTATGAGATATGTTTGGTTTTGGATAACTGATTTTTGTTTATGGGGCACCTTCGCTACGAGATGCGTATCTTTTAGTGTACCAATGAGTGATATACCTAGCTGTCGGGGTTGACGATAGTCATATTGCCCTGGCTCGGCACATGATTAGATTATACACGAGGATTGGTGGCAGAAGACCCCAATCATTACACGGTGGTAGAGTGGCATATACCACACCATGATTTCTTAGTCTCATAACAATGAGCATACTTTGTTCTAAACTCTGATACTATGAGTAGTATTTTTCCAAAGTGCATGTGATTGCTTTGAGTGTAACATTTTCGAAACTTTTTCTTTTAAACTTGTATTATGTATATAGAATGTATATATGTATACCTTTCGTATACCATATGTGGTAGTTTTCAAATGGTTTTCAAACCAGTCTTTGTGAGGCACAAATAAGGTGATCTGGAGTGTTGTCCCTCACTCACTGAGTTTGACTCATTTGTTTCTTTGTGTTGCCTTGTTTCTATGATTACATGTTGACTTCAACTCAACAACCTTTGGACATCTCTGCCCAGTGAGACATAGATATTTTTTGTTAGTAACGTCTTTTTTGTCGGGCTACTTCGTTTGGATTAGATGCTCCATTTCTAGATGCTGTAGGGTTATGGGGTTTCTGTATTTGACTTTTATATATATTATTTTGCGATTAGATCGCTTTGTAGATATTTACATATATTATATTTTGAGATATATATATGAGAAATATTATTTTCATATACTTATATTTGAAGTGTTTTTATAAATGAATGGTTAGAGTTTCTGCATCTCTGAGGCTTGTGCGGGATGGGTCGGGCTTTTATAGACGGCTCACCTCGTACGCCGGTCATGGTCCCGAGAATGGGTCGTGACAAAATTCATTGAAAAATATTGTCTAACTAAGAAAATATCTAATATTTAGTTATATCTCATAATTTCTTCTAAAAAATAATTAAATTCTTAAATAATTTAGAGAAATAGTAATCAGAAGTAGGCATAACAATCAACATGTTATTTATAATAAATTAAACAATCAAATATATAAATATAGCAAAAAAACTATTGTTTTACAATAATGATCAGAATTAGCTCTAATAGTGAACATGTTTATTTATAATAAATTTAAAAATTACCTATAATATATAGCGAAAATAAGATATTTTTGTATATAGTGTAAAATATGCAAATATATTTTAACTTAATGTTTTCAACCCTCTTTAAATGAATAATAATAAGAGAAATAAAAAGTCATTTATCAATTAACCACATAATTGGTGTATTAAAGAATAATAATATAGATAAAGTGTCACATGTCAATCAACTACGAAACAACTTGTCGAAAGCTTGAGAGAACTCTCGTTTATATATATATATTATTTTTCTCCTTTTTTTTTGAATAAAGCATAAGATTCAAGAATAAGTGACCGCATAAAGATATCTCAACTCCTATGACATCTCCAGTGCGACTTCTTAATATTCCTGAGCTCAAATTTATTAAAGAAAAAATGAACTTTAATTTCTTTTCTCGGATTCATTTAACTTAGGGTAATATAGAGCTTTTGATTTTGTATACCCTTATTGATCCTGATCAAATTGATCCAGTTAGCATCACTATTTTATATACGTGTCAATCATAATCATATCCTCCATTTTGACTTCACATGCCATACTAATTAATGTGACGTCGAATTTTATTATTTCAGTCGGGTTTTCCTGTACGCTAATTACACATTCACGTAACAATCCCAATTCATCTTTGGCTCTCTCTAAGTCTCAATAGCTGGCCCTTGAGCTTGGACACAATGACAGATCCATCTTTTTGGTATCTTCCAACTTCAAGCTCCTCCTCAATGGACGTCAGTGAGTAATCTTCACTACTGGGGGAGCAAATTCAACATTTGAAGTTTGCAACGTTTAATGGTAACTTGAGTACGTTAGGATTCGAACCTTGATTATGGATTTTAAAACTCACACACCTAACCACTTAAACTAATCTTACTTAAACTAATCTTAAGTGGCAAAGTTAGTAATGTTTAATTTGCCGAGTTTGCAAGGGAAAAAAAGAAAATTGAAGGATGCTTACGCATGTTTTGAAATAGCAACCTCTTTAGTAGTTAGTGTAGCTTTAAGCTCCTCTTGCTTACCAAATACATGTTTCATAGACAAACCAAACAACAGAGTTTGTGTCGTTGTTGAAAAGGTGTTGGACCCAATTAATTGGAAATTAAATGTTAGCATTATACATTATATGAATACATTCCTGCAAAGTTTTAGTTGTGTTTAATTTGCCCCGCCATTCCACCATCCAACGTACATGTGTGTATTATATTAAGAAGAAACAATTTTTGGATGATATTTGGAGCACTTTTTGCACCTTTTATTTTCTGTTCTTTTCTTTTCTTTTCCAAAAATGATCAAATCCATAAGTGCATCAAACTATTTGCTTATTGAATATCAATTCAGCAATTTCATTTAACTGTAGTGAAAATAGGTGGTACATTATTTTCGCTAGCCTCTGTTTTGGCAATAATGAGATTTAACGATGGTACATTATTTTCGTTAGGTTCCTGTTTTGGCAATAATGAGATTTAACGAGTATGGTTGTGGATGTGCAATAATGAAATTTAATGAGCATAGTTGTGGGTGTGATTTTTTGTGATTTACCTACTATTTAAGTATACATACTTTAATTGAATCGCACTAATCTATACCTCAATGTATTATTTTTTTTAACAGGAGATCAATTAGTAAAAATTTCACAATACCCCATCAACCAAGTTCTAATTTAGTGGTTTTCTCTTCCTATTCAAATGAAAAGTCAAAATTTTGACATTAAAATGTTAATTCATCTGTTTTATGATAAAATACATGTAGTAACATTAGAATATCCTCAATAGTAGTCTAATGAGGAGTTTATTGGACTTTCTCCCCATTGAACCATCACTAAATAGAGGTGTAAGGATTGGATGGTTCAAGTAGCCTTGAACAGTCTCAAACAGTTGCTGTGAGGTCCACGTTACAACAGTTGCTCACTTTTTTTTTTAATTTTTTTGTTATCAAACTGTTGCAGCACTAGTCAAACCTTTTTTTTATTTTTTTGTTTAATTTATTTTTTTATATTTTCTTAGTTAAATGTAATTTTTTAATATAGTGGTATTAAAATATTTAATTACAATTTTAGATAAAAATTTGACACCAATTATTTAATTTATTTAATGAAAAATTGTTTGTGTGAAAAAAATGTGTTTTATATAGTAAATATTGAAAAAAAAAAAGAAAATTGGAGTGATAGTAAGTCTCATTGCAGAGTCCAATGATAGTCTAAATTATCAAAGATAAATGGTTTAATGAGCAAGAATTTAATGAATTGCTAATATGACATTAGATCAGACTGGATCCAAACAATTGAGGATGCCTTTAACATAGAGTTAATTATGTCTTTAAAATTCAGATTTTGATAAAAATCATTCTTAGTTTGATAATTAGTAGAATAACATATTTTGTAAGTTTAGCTTAGTTGTTTCCCATTTTTTAAAATTTAGTTTTTAAAAATGTCGTGTCCAATCAAATAAAAATCCAATTTTCCATTTCATTTTATCAATTTTTTTCTCTCTCATCGATTTCTCTCTCCTCTCCCCTCCCTCAGACCTCATTTCTCTCTTGTCTCTCTTTCTCTTCTCATTCAGTTCTCTTTTCCCTCTCTCTATTGAAACCCTAGCTCTCCCGTTGCCACCCTCCCCCTTCCTTCTCCTCCGCCTTCTCTCTCTCTCTCTTTGCCTCACTCAAAAATCGTCTCTCTTTCTCTCTTCGATCGTTGTAGCCATGTCTTCGTCGTACCTCAGATCCAAATCTAAAAAAAATTGAGAGGAAGCTTTGTATTGATACAAAGAGATGATGTTGAGCGGTGCGAAGAGAAAAGGAGAAAAAGAAAGCGTTGTGGCAATGGGAGGCGCGATTCATGATAAACAGCGTGAGGCGGAGTTGCAGTAGGGGTGTGATGTGATCGTAGTGGCAGTGACGGCAACTGAGGTTGAAACCCTAGTTGCTACTATTATGTTAAGTTTTCTTAAATACGAAAAGAGTGTTAGACTTTCGTAGGCGTTTGAATACATTTGGACATATTTAGATACATTTAAAGATAATTGAGGACTTTTGAAGATATTTGGAGACATTTTGATATATTTGGAGACCATTGAAAAATTATAAAAAAGTTATATAAAAAATTGTGATTTGGACACATTTAGATTCATTTAATCTAAACAATTAATGCATCAAAAAATTAATAAATAAAATTTTACATAAAAAAGTGTGATTTAGAGACATTTGGATATATTCAAAAATATTTAGATACATTCAAAGACATTTAGATACCTTCTGAAAGATTAATTTTTTTCTCTTGAAATTTATTTTTTTTGCAAAAAAATTAAATTTTCCAAAAAATATTGCGATTTTTCCCAAAAATAGCATTTATAAAATTTAGTTTGCTTTATTTGAAATTTTTTATATTTAAAAACTTGGATTACGTTTTTCAAAATCTAAATTTTAATTTAATATAGATGTTAAATTTTCCCTTTAACGTATCTGATTCAAGTAGTTTGGGCCCAAAGGTACGGACAGGCCCATAGATCGCAACTGATAATAAAATTGGCGGGTAAAGCAAACTTCTCCCCCACTTTCTTCTCTGTTCAAACCCTAGCCAATGCCAAATCACTCTTCCCTTGCTACTCCAAGGTGTTTTCTCTCTCCTTCTTTTTTTATTTAATCACTTTTGAGCTTTTAGATTCCGCTTGCTATGCATTCAATTGAAGTTTGAACCGATCAAATAGTGTTCTTTCTGTGTTGTTGAATTCGTTGTTGTTGATTGTATACCGTGATTGAAATTTTTAAGCCTTTGATCGACGGTTTTGTTGTCTCTCTAAAAAAGAACTAAGATGAATGTGGCCATGGATATCTAAAAGATTATTAATTGTTCTATGTTGCTATTATAAATGCCGGAAACAGACATGAATTTACCACACACATGTATAGAATATTTCATATCCGACATTATCTTCCCTTGCTTCAAGGGAATTGTACCGTAATGGTCCAGCTTTTGTACGCTCACAGTATGCCCGTAAGAACAAGATAGAAGTTCTGTTGTGACAAAATTGGGCGATTTTTTTTCTCTCTCGATATATTTATGTTGTCTTTACAGTCATTTTTTTTTAATTTGATATCCGTTTATCTTTATTGCAGTTTTTCGTGGAGAAGGCGTGCCCAATTTTTTTATTTGGATTATTGAGAATAATCCAGATTCAACTCTTCTGCTGTGGCGAGTACAAATTATGGAACAACCAGAGTTACAATGCAGAGGAGCTGAAGCTGTGTTAAATTTTCAACCCAACTCCACGCTTCCTGTTGCCTATCACTCCCTTTTTGGATCTTACGATGATATTGTTCTCCTTGAACTTGACGAAAAACTTCTCCCGCATGTACTCCACCAAAGGTTAGCTTTGAATTCTTTTTATTTTCCTGGACAATAAGTGAACACAAATTTATAACGTTGGTGAATTTTATTAAACTTTATATTCCTGTATTTTTGTAAGGGTGGAATTGAGAGGCTATCCAGATGAAGATGCCGTTCTCTGCACTCAGACAAAAACTTTTGCCATCAAATTCGTTGCTACTTCTAATTCTGCATTCCTTATACCCCCATCAGGACAATTTGCACCATCCGAAAGATTGGAAGATTCTGAAAGAAAAATTGATGATCAACAAGGTGTTATTCCCGTCATTAAAGTTGCACCTGGTAATATGGAGCTCATTGAAGTGGCTCCTAGACTTGATAGGCTCAAGTCACTTCTCTCTGAGAATCCTTACTCCTCTGATGAGATTTCAGAGATGGAATCGGAAAATGCCGGGACTAGTGAAAAGAGATTGTATAAATGGGATGATCTTGTTGATAGGGTGCAGGCAAGTGATGCTGAACTGAGGACTGGATTAGAGGCTCTTTCAGCCGTGGAAATTGATGGTTACTGGAGGATTGTGGATGAGAAATACATGGACACAATTCTGAGGATGCTTCTGCACAATGCAGTGTTGAATGACTGGTCATTATCTGCTCTCAGTGAAGATGAAGTTGTGAGTATTCTGGTAACGGATGGATTTCCCGCTGAGCTTGCCCACCATTGTTTGCGAGTATATTGTAGTAAGATACACCAGGGCGGGGGAAATTCTCTGTGGAAGTTGGACGAAAGACGAGTATGCGTGCAATTCGCCAGAGAAATATTGAGAGGAGGAAAGAAAAAGATGGACAATTTCATGGGAGAATGGTTGCAGAAGATTCCAGATGGTATGCATGCAAATTTGGAAATGCTGGAAGGTGAAGTTTTGACCGAGAACCTTGGTGTTGAGACATGAATTCGTGCCTTTAGCATTTCTTCACTGCCGTCTACCCCTGCTGAGCGTTTCTCTATTCTATTCAAAGAACAGTCCAAATGGGAGTGGAAGGATTTGCAGCCCTACATCAGGTTTGCCTCTCAATTCTTTGCCTTTTCATTTTAATGCCGGACATATGAAATGAACTAATTTTACTTGGTGGACCTTATTCTTCAGGGATCTAATTGTACCTGGTCTTTCTTCAGAAGGTTTGCTACTCAAATACACTCGACGATCACAATCAACATCAGATGCAGAACCTATTTTTAGTGCAAGGTAATGCAAATATCTATCCTTTTTATATTGTATTCTTATATGAAACAGAAGTAAATTGTTAAGTAGGCACTCAATCCCAGTTCAAGTTTTCGGTGCATGAATATAAGTTTAGGTTGCCTTGGTACTTCGCGGGATCTTTTTTTTTTGTCTGCTTCTCGTTTTCTGATGTCCTTAAGTAGATAAGTCGCAGACTCTGATGATTGCCATTCTGAGTAATAAACGCTTAAACTTTAGATTAGCCAAGAACATTGAGGACATGTAACTGCTTGGCTGGTCCTGGTCGACCTCTCCAATGAGCGACGCAGTGAGGCTCTCCAGAACTTGAGCAAATTATTGTTGATGACTTCATTTGTCTGCATTTCCACCACCACTAGCATCCATGCAAGATTACTAGATTGGATATAATGGGCCGCGTTTATTCCAACAAAACAAATCTTCATTTTGTGTGCTTGAAGCTGACATGATCCGACTTTGATATAAAAATAGCCCAAATTTCTTAACCAAACTTCCGTCAAATTGCCGACGCTAAACAGTGTTCTATGTCCAAACTTTACCGATAATTATGAACTTTGTCCTATAGAAATTGATGCACCAACTCAAACCTTTTTTTCTTGGGGTTGGTCCACTCCATCTGATGAAGATCCAAAGAGTTGTTACAGTTTGAAAATTTACATTCTTTTTTATTTTTGACAAAAAATTTACATTCACATTCTTGCTTTTGTTTCTGCAAAAGAAAGTATTTCGTGCATTGATGTGCATCAAATCAAGCATATCCACAAGTTTTCTGAGATGTGGGCGCCTCTTCTTACCACATTTTTTTTGGTTTAAAAATAGATACTACTTCCAAGTAAAAACATTGATGGTTGGAACTAAACAATTCATTTGTTGATTCGATCACATTTTTATGCTTAAGAGTTAAAGACTAATAACTAAAACTAATATCGATATAGTATAAGTGAAGCTGATTTCTTTTTCACAAAAATTAACTTCCAAACAAAACATTTCCAATTGAAATTGATTGTATCAGGTGGCTTTAGCACCATCGAGTATGATTGGACATAAAACTAAAAGATGTATTATTAGACGGGCGTGGGCATTAAGCATTTTGTGAAAGCTACTCCCATGGTGTTAAAATAGAGGGGTGGCCACCGTTCCTTTTTAAGCACTCGAAAGTGGAATGGAAAGGAGCAGTCGCATTTTCAATTTTCATCAGCTAGCAAGCAAGTGTTTTGGGTCTGACTTCTGAGTCAAGGACGGTTCCATGCACTCGTATCATACAGCTGTGCCAAATCATTATTGTCACGCACCGCTTATGCTTCATTTCCCCTTTTCTCTCATCAGTCTACTCTCTGCAATTGTAGTTTTTGCCAATAATCTACTTCATTACTCAAAACAAAAATGCAGCTCATGATTATGTTTGTTTTAATCGATTGAATATTTGGTGTCTTATGATATTAATTTGTTTTCTATGAATTAAATAATTATCATTTGATAGTAGTGTTTTTGTTGATTATGATAATCTAAAAGCAACCACACATGACAAATATGTTCAAAAAATACACTGATAAGTAATGCTAGTACAACTTAGTATGGCCAAGACCAACACGATAATTAAATAAGAAGAGAAATGGGGACCAATGAAGTAAAGGGTTAACAGTCTAGCGGGGGCTCCGTGTTGGGGTAATGCATTCAAATGAAGTGAAGATTTCGCTCATCACCATTGCTTTATTTCTTGAATTGATTGCTCCATTAATGAGAACAAGCTGTAGTTGTCGCTTTGTTAATCAAAATTTCACATTTAATTCAGGAGCATTTTCAGCCATCAACATTAAACTAAGCTAGTTCATGAAGGCCGTGATTGATGGGGTGAGGGGAGGAGGGAAGTGAAACCTTTGGGGAAAGTAGGAAAACTTCTTTGTTTAGTTGCCTAAGCTCTTGTTTGGTTAGAAATAAATGCACTATGGAAGCACAAATTTTCTAAAAGTGACAATTTTTGACATGTTTGATTTGAAAGAATTTAAATGTCACGGCCCGTTTTCGGACCATGACCGGGTGCAAGGCGGACCGTCTATGCGAGTTCGGTCCATCTCACACAAACCTCAGAGAATCAGAAACACTACCCATATAGATATTAAGACATTTTAATAAAATGTTTGATATCGAAACACACACACATATATATGTATATATCAAAATGTACTATAAATGAAATCAAATACAAAGTAAAAATATAGTGTAATTAGAGTGACCAAAAGTCAAAATGGAAATCTCAGTAACCCAACAACATCTTGGTGCGGAACTCCAAAACAAAAGAAGGAGCCTGACCAAAAGGGCGTCACTAACCAAATATACAAACGCCTCACTGAGCGGGATGACAAATGGTTGCTAAGTCAAAATTCAACTTGTATATAGAGGTAGAGATAAACAAAGATAAACAAATGGGGTCAGAACCCAGTGAAAAATGACACTCCAGAATGTCTCATACGTGCCTCATAAAGACTGGTTTGAAAATAATTTAAAATACATCACATAAGTATAACAAAGAGTACATATATACACACTACATAGGCAGTAGGGTTTTCGAAAGCATTTAGAAAACGTTCGCAAACAAGGCAAACAACACGCCGAAAACATTTGTAATAATAGTTATAACATCAAAAATAGAGTCATAGCATACTAGTGATACGAGACCAAAAACAAAGATATAACAGGTATGGACTCCGCCACCACCCAAGTGTAATAAACGTGGACTTCGCCACAAATCAAATCATGCGTCAGGCCAAGACAGTATGGCTACAAAACTCCCTGATAGCTGGTCCTTCATCAAAGCATTGGTATATCAAAGACTACATACCCCGTAGCATATGTGTCCCCATATCAAAAACAATTTCATACTAATATAGTATCAAAGCATAAACATGCATATCAGAAACGAAACAGAGAGATGATATAACCAGTTTATTATATATATATATATATATCGCAATTTCGAAAACAAAGTATTGATTATCAAATCACATAACCAGTTTATTATTCAGGTCAATCCTCAGATTAGTCCAATTTCAAAATAATAGCCAAGCACAACAAAAACAAATATAGTTTCGAGACGCAGTCTATGTGTCTGAAGTGCTATCCACTCACCTATAAATCCAAGTTATAACAGTTAGGCACCACTAGTGGGCGACTAATCTCGCTGGCACATACACGAAGCTGAAACAAAAATATCGGAAACAAGATATATTAGAAACAAAGCAATGGATGATACTGGTACTGTGGTTGTACTGAAATGAGTACACATGCAAATGCAGACTCAAACACTCAAACAATGCCCGAAATCCCATTTCGGTCGATGATGTATCGATAACAACCCAAAAAATCAAAATTCGTGTAAAATTATAATTTGGTCAATGAACTTTTGAAAAATTATACTTTAGTCCCCAAAATCTTGTAAAATTACAAATTAGTCCTCAAAATTCTCATAAATTGCAAACAAATCCCCAATTCTCAGAATTGCAAAATACCAAAAATGACATCTTTGGTCCCTCAAAACCACACCTTACTTAAGTTAGAAAGAAGCTTAACTCGAGTTATCTAGGTCTCGGATTACTCAAGTTAGATGGATGCCCAACTCGAGTTATTCATGCCCTAACTTACTCGAGTTATCCAATTGGTCTACTCGAGTAATTTATCTTCCCAGAATTCCCAAAAATCAACAAATCTTGATTTCATTAATAAAAATTGCAATCAAACACCCACATTGACTCTAATCAATCTCCTGGACATGAATTTAAGGTTCAATCCATCAAAACAACTCGTAATCACCCAAAATCAACCCAAACCGACTTGATCTAACACATTTATGATCATCCTCAATTCTTATGATTTAAGGCCATCTCTAGGTGTTTCTAGACTCTCAATGGCATGATCTGACAACCCCAAACAACCATTTCAACGGAAGCAACATACATATAAACCTATGAGCATTTATTTAAAACCCTAACATGCGTAATTTTGCAAAGAGAAGGAATAATGAAGAAATGCAAGGTTTGGATGTGTAATCTTACCTCAGAAATGTTGTAGAATCAAGGGAAAGCAACGAAAATGCAATCTGGGCGAGTTTGGAACGTTTTAGAGTGAGAAAATTGAGTAGAGTCAAATGAGTCGCGTAAAGGTATTTATAGAATTTCTGTCCGAATGTGCTTTAACTCAAATTATACACTTTTTTACTAGAGTTAGCCTTTCTCAGATCGTTTTAGGTTCATAGATTACTCGAATTATCCATCGACTTACTCGAGTAATCTATACCCCATATAAATCGAGTTACATAAAGCACTAACTAGAGTTATCCAACCCTCATATAACTCGAGTTATTCATTTTGCTAACTTGAGTTAACACTCCTTGAAACACCACAAGCAACAAATTAACACATCAAACTCATGATCCAACTAGGGATTTATAGAAACCTTGTCGGAAAGAGCAGGATATTACATTAACAGTCAAAAGAACTTTAACTTCTCTTGATTGTTCAAGTTTCTTAGTTTCTGATGAACTTTATTACTAAACAGAGTGAGTAAGTTCTACTTCTTGAGTAAAAATAATCTATTAGGACTAAAATATCCTCTTTATCATATAAAAATAAAATCCTATACGTATATATTTTTTGTCATACAACACTCGAAAAACAACATTAAAGTTTCAGTCCTTTAATTAGGTATGTGTTCACCCATCAATATTATTATTATATTTTTTACGTTATTTATGAACTGTTGAATATTAGTACATATTTTATGTTTTTCATTTTTAGATTTTTTAATAAATATTTGACCAATCAAAACGTTTTTATTATATTTTAATTAATTATTTTTTATAAATATAAAACAAATTCTATTTTTATTCACGTAATTTAATATTTTAATGACGAGGGTATCTTTGTATTTTTAAAACTATTTTCTTGGAAGTAAAGATCTCAATTACTTACTCAATGAAAAAAGTTCATTAGAATTAAAAAATGAACCAAACATAAAAAAATACAACCTTTTCAATAATAAACTTTTCTATTAATACAAATTTCATGGAATCAATTTCCCCGTAAGTTGAGCTATTGAACTAAATAAGGGCTAAAACTTTCCTACTTCGCAGAAGTCAACTCTTTGACTTCTCTTTAACTTAAAGAAGTTGGAGTAGGAAAGTACAACTTCCTTAGTTGTAGACATTGTATTTTACGTAAATAAACTTAAGTTATTATTTTTTAATAAACTTATACTTATTTTGAAATTTATAAATTTATATTTAGAATAAATTTTTCTCTAAATGAATTCTATAGAATATTTTTTATGAAATTTATTTCAATAAAAAAATTATATTTTCTGATTTTTGATTTTTTGTACATAAAACATATAATATATATGATTTTCTCATTTAATTATATAGATTTATTTTTCCTATTAGAAAAAAAACTCACGCTATATAGACACATAAATTATTAGGTATAATTTTATTTTTTATAAGAGGTCTATTTCATGCAAATGAAAATAAAAAAAAAATCCTTTAATTTTTTTTTGCATTATAAGTTCAAATCTAATAATAATTTTAAGGACCATTATTTATTGTTTTTGGATAATTTATTGGGAAGTAGACTTTTGAACCAACAGGAGCAGAAATTCAAAGTACCAATCAAAGAAAATTCAGCACAATTTGTTGGAAAGTGACCTTCTAAGAAGTAGCTTTCTAGGAAATAATTTCCTAGTAAGTTGAACCAAGCGAATGCTTTTTCATGCTTATCAGTTATTTAAATAATTTTTAACAGTACTAATCAGCTTCAAATAAGTAGTTAAGATATAGTCATTATCTCATCATATATAACCGTGTTTCTTGGCTTACCTTTCATTTTCACTTGTGACCAATAGTAGGGCGACGAAGTGGAAAGGCCGTTGCCTTCTGTTACCTGCGCGGGGCACTGTGATCACTTAAACTCCATAGTCCATCCTTTCACAGAACAACAGTTGCAAATTTCAGATACAATTCACTCTCTAAATCCACTCCATAAACTCTGGATCTTTGGTTTTGTTTGGTTAGAGTATGATTTAGCAAATAATAGAATTTTAAATAGAGTATGATTTAGAAGATAATACAATTTTAAATAGTAAAAAAAGTAGATAATGTGATTTTTGTTTTTGAGAAAACCTGTTATATGCTAAATATTATACAATGAAAACGTGTTAGTGTTACTCTTGCCAAACAGGTCCTTAATCCGGGAAGTACATGCAATAACAAATGTACATACAACATAAGCGTAATCATGTTTAATAGCACATCTTCATTCATTCCACCAAGGTTTTGTGAGTTATATTTACTCCCATAAAAACATGAAATAATTTACACATCAAAGGCGCTTCACATGCACCAATGCAGACTTCTCTATTTGATCATGGCCCAAAAAGAAAGAAGAAAAAGAAAAAACAACAACTTTATGTTAATTTTGGGTGCAGAAAGGAATGATGAATAAGACAGATTGTGTGAAGATGATGATGAGAGGTGAGCTTCAGCGGAGACTGTTAGTTGGGAACCCAACTGGTTGACTCATGTGCCCAGATGGTATCTCCCCGAAATAAACACCGAGTAACTAAATTTCAGACGCAAGTGCAAGCAAAGGGCTGCTTGCTTGACCATCACAACCTTAAATAAAAATCGTTTGCATTTCCCAATTGTCATCTTCCCCTTTCCCTTTAAAATCATGCACCACTGAGTGTAATCTTTTTTGTTCATTTACTACATCTGCATTTCAAAACTCAATAATTTGCGATGATCATCCCCACGAAGTGGACATTACCATTACCGCTCCCATCCCATCCCATGTTTCTATATATTGCATATATATGCACAGTGCTTTGGTGGGAGCTCTTTCTTTTAGGTTTTCTGTTTGTTTGAGCCGAGGATTTGGTTTGCTCCACCACTCAATAAACACTCTTTGCTCATTTTCATTTTTGTGTGGTGGGTTTCATCTTTAGATAAGAATTCTTCTCAGCCCTTGTATCGTCCTCTCTCACCATTCCTCATATTATAACTCGTCTCTGATCATTTCTGTTCTTTTTTTGTTTGCAAAAAGATCCGCTTCGCTGGCAGTGGCAGGTATTTTCAAAGTTTCACTTTTCTGAATACTTGCACAACCGTTTCTTCGAGTTTTCCAGAGAGTTTCTCTGATGTATACTTTTTTTTTCTGAAAAAAAAAGAGTGTAAGATAAACATAAACTATGTTGGTGGTCTATTAATCTATTTATTTATTTATTTTTTCCCCAAGCTATATGAAGCAAAGGCTTTGTGTTTTAAAGTTTTTGGAGTTGTTCTGCTTCGTTTCTAAATCTGGATTAAAATAATATACAGGGGGCATGTTGACTATGTTTTTTTTAATATTTCCTTGATGTAGAGATCGACATTCATTCAATGCAAAAAAATCAACCAGTCTTTTCTTTTACCTTCTTGTCTATCTCTTCAATTGATGTAACTTACTTGTTTGTGTTTAAATTGTCTGTTCATGAATTTTTAGTCAATCCACCCGCCAAAAAAAGAGAAGATTAAAACTGTGCTACTTTCCGGTAATTATATTTGTGCCTTCATGATTACAGGGTGGGAAATAAGGAGGACGTTGTGGAATGGATTTATTGAGCTTGTTCTTGGTGGCATTAATGCCTGTTCTAAAAGTGCTGGTGGTTACTGCTATTGGCTTATTTCTGGCACTTGATTGGATAAACATCCTGGGACCTAGTGCAAGGAACCATTTGAATAATGTAAGCTCTCCGGTTTTCATTCTTCTACTTTCTTCATTCTTCCGCCATATTTCTTGGTAATAACTGATTCTATTGCAACCTCTACTGTTCAAGTACAGTTGGTGTTCTATCTATTTAGTCCGATGCTCATTGGCGGCAACTTGGCTGACACCATAACCTGGACCAGTATGCATACATTGTAAGTATGTCTCTCTCTTAACTTCTTCTGACGGATTGAGAATTATACACTGAAGTTGATCTTTCTGTGTCCAATGGCTTTCATCGCCTTTTTATGCAGGTGGTTCATGCTCGTAAATATGCTTCTCTGCTTTGTCATTGGCTCAATACTTGGGTGCATACTTGTAAAGATCACAAAAACTCCACAACATCTTAGGGGCCTCGTAATTGGTTGCTGTTCTGCAGGTATTCTGATTTTTTTGGTTCATCAAGTCATCCTGTACTATTTATAATCCATGTTCTTTTCGATGATTAGTACATTGATACTATTTTTCCAGTGCCTAATATGTCAGCAAATGCTGTTGCCTATTTGATTGTATTCCTTTTTTTCACAATAAATTGCAACTCAAGTTTCAAATTCAAAGCAGTTATTGATCCACTTAATTTCAGATGAACATCATCCATCCATCTTTCATCTTATTCTAGTGACATTTTCCTGTCTTACTGTACTTGTTCTTGGGGGGATATGCATGCAGGAAACACGGGTAACTTGCTTTTAATTATTCTGCCGGATCTCTGCGACGAAAGCGGTAGTCTATTTGGAGGTGAAACTACCTGTGCTACAGGTGCAGAGTCATACGCTTCACTTTCTATGGCGGTATTGTTCTGTTTCCGCTCCACAATAATTACAGCGTTAATCAACATGAAGTCTTTGCTTCTTGGTTCAACATATTGGATTGATTATAATTGTTTTTCACTATTATGGTGATGCAGTTCCTAGCTGTTTATATTTGGTCTTACGTTTACATGATCATGCGGGCATCCGCAACTCAAGAAAGTAGACCAATAAATGGACATGACTCTTCAATCAGTATAAACGTTTCTGGAGGAACTGCTGATGCATTTCAAGATAGTTATATAGAGCCTCTACTTTCTTCAGAGAATCTTGAAAACGCAGACAACTCCACCGAAGATGAATTTCTGTTGACTGAAGATAAAGTTAAGATCCACTCCACTTTATTATCCTTAATAATGTAAATTTGTCTTCAACATATACTCTAGAACGGGGATGCTATGTGCAGTCCTTAATTAGTGAAAAACTTGAAAATTATATCATTATCAAAAATAGAAAAGACAAAGTTATATCATTATCAAAAATAGAAACGATAAAGTTATATCATCATTACGCAGTGTGATTAAGATCTTCTTGATTTAGTTAACCTTAATTGAATGTTTCAACAGATTTCAAAGCTTGAAAGAATTAAGCGGAAGTTGGTGGCATTGGCATTGAATATGAACTTGAAGATGGTGTTTTCACCTTCAACAATTGCTGCAGTTTGCTCTTTGTCCTTATCATACTCTCCTGAATCTATATATTTGTTATGCTTTTTTTAAACTGATATGTTTGTTATGTTAGACTAGATCAGCATAATGATTATTTAGCTACTACAGCGTATGCTGTTTTTTCATCATTCTTGCAAGAAAATCCTTAACGACAGGTGAACTTGTTGTGACTAAATTCCGGAAACCTGCTGCTAAACATGTATTAGAGTCAACAGTTGATAATTCTTGGTTATTCATGCCAGCTGGTTAGGCGTGTGAATAATAAACTGAAGCATAATCACGGAGATGGAAATCTCATGAGAATTCGTTATTATTCTGTAGTACTTGTAAAGTTATCATATAGATCTCAAAGCTCCTTGTTAACTGTATCAACATTTCTGATCTTAATATAATAAACTGTGCATTTGTTCAAAATTGACTGCTACAGATGAAATGAAAAATTGCATCCGCAATGAGTTGGAAACAATGTACGCTTGCTAATTATTCCTGACGAACAGACGGGGGTTTCTCAGACTTTGCATCTGCCTGTTGGTGAATAAGGACTGATGATAGAGAGATGAGAAGGAAATACTTGAATGCATTGATTGACAAAGTTGACAACATATCTAAATGTAGCTATTACTGTTATCTGCTGTCTTGACTCACTAACATGATACTTTGGATGATACTTGTGTAGATTATTGGGTTCACCATTGCACTAGTGCCTCCATTTCGAGATGTAATGATTGGCGATAGCGCTCCTCTTCGAGTGATTTACAGTTCAGCATCCTTTATAGGGTAAGCATTTAACTATAGCCTGTCAATTCCTTCTGAAGGTGGTTTACTTGTAGAAAGATTGCTGCTTTTGTATTTTAGCTAGGAGATCATGCACAACTTAATGCTCTCAGCAACTTGGAGAGTGAGGGATGGATCAATTCGTGCTCTATTTGAGTGCAGCATTTTATTCTCTGTCTATGATGAAAAAAGTTTAAGTATATGTTTGACTGTGTGATGTGCAGAGAAGCAGCAATTCCATGCATTACACTGATAGTGGGAGCAAATCTTCTGAACGGGCTAAAGGGATCAGAAGCTAGCGTATCGGTGATTATAGGGATAATAGTGATTAAGTTCATATTGTTGCCTCCAGTTGGGATTATGGTAGTAAAAGGTGCAAAACGGTTAGGCCTTTTGGGATCAAGCTCCTTGTACAGGCTTACCCTGATGCTACAGTTTGCAGTTCCACCAGCAATGAATATAGGTAACGAAAATCAACATCTTTTTACTCGATTTCAATGGTATTTTGTTGATACCATATTGGTTGTGTTCGTGATGTCAAATAATGGAAATATATGTGATTTTGGCAGGCACAATCAGCCAGTTGGTGAAGGCAGGGCAGAGTGAATGTGCGGTCATCATGTTGTGGACTTACGCTGTTTCTATCTTCTTTTTAACATTTTGGCTTGCGTTCTTCATGAGGCTGGTCACTTTATTTTCTTTCATTTTTTTTTTCATAACTATAGTATATCTTATTGATAAATGTTTCCACAGAAATTGTAGAACCAAATTTTCCGTTGTAATATTTTGGGAAGCAAGCTCAATGACAACACAGAATTATCATTCAAAAGAATCTTTAGTTTCAATCAACGAGCCCACACACAGTGGCGGATCCACCCCGGCCGACCCCACCGGCGGTGGGGTACCCATATTACCCCCCTCCGCCCACAGAAACCATACTCCACCGCCACCCGCTTGCTCTGCAACTCCTCCGAAACAGAGGAACTGAGGAACACAGCTCTGCACACTCGGGGACGACGACGTTTTGCTGCTTCATAAACAACTTCTCTAACTTGCCTAACCCACACTCTGAGTTCTTCATCATGGGTTGTGGCTGCTTCAGCTTCTTTGATCATGGCTTGCCGTTGGCCCGTTGCTGTAACCTGTTTTGATGTTTTCAATGTACCATATGTCTTTCTTGACTCCACTGAGAAGTCGAAGCTTCTCTTCTGCCAGGGACGAAATCTTATTCAGCAAGAACTGGACAGCCACCTCGGCCATTTTTCTTCTTATTGGATGTTGCCCGACTGAAACATATACTTTAATTTCTTTATTTTTTGGAAGGAAGAACAAGAATACTTTGTTGCTTTAGGAGGTTTACATTTGTGGTCCTTGATATTCAATGATGTTTATGATGTCATCCTTCAACTATTAAAACCTTATGCTATTTGGGATATAATTAAGTCAAGATAAGCTTTGAATGTTTAGGATTGTTTTGTTAAAAAAATCTTGACTTCAAGTGTGATTTGAGCTATATTTTATATTTAAGTTGGCTCGTTTTAAGTTCAATGAATTAGAATTTATTACAAATTTGTTTAGATTTTTATACTCAATTTATTTTATCGATATATTTTTTTGTTGCAAAAAAAATTATTTTAATCAATGTTAGTCTACCCCTACTTGCGGGGATTTTTAAATCGGCCATTGCCCACACATAACGTTGCCATCCATCATAAACCCAAAAAATACATATACATATGATCTACCAATATATCTACACCATAAATAACGACTTTTCAAAATTTCAATCTACCAAATGAAGAACGTAAATTTGTGTTATTTTCATGAAGGCTAAAACAAAATATAAATTAAGCTTTGTCAAATTCGACTTTGGTTTCTTTAGGGAAAAAGAAAAAAAGATGAATTGTCAAAAAATATGTGTATTAATTGATACGGCGTCGTATTGGCGTGAAGGAGAACTTGTACGGCGTGGGATTGACGAAGCAGCTATTTCCCTCTTTGGGATGAGATGAGGGTTGGGCGGGAAATTTGAAAGTGGTAATAGTGTCCAGCGCAGCCCAGTATTGAAGTCACAGTTACTGGTTGTCCGGCGAGTGCGGAAATGCCTCCCAGAAAGAAACCCAAGCATTCTTCTTCCTCATCCTCCTCCAAGAAACCCCTCTCCTCGCAGTCCTCTCAGTCTCAGCCTTCTAAGTTCGGCATCCAACATTTCTTCCACCTCCATACCCAAAATGCCCTCTTCGCCTCCCAAAATCAAAACCAAAACGCCAACCCCAACCCACCTTCTTCTTCTTCTTCTTCACCCCTCCAAAACCCTCCCCTTCCCCCAAACCCCAATCCCATTGTCGACTCTACTGATACTACTACATATGTCTCACCTCAAGTTTCCAAGTCCGTTTCTCTCGATCGCTTCAACTTCTCTCCTGGAATGGTAACTGTTTCTGCCTCCTCTCTCGTTACAAGTTGAGCAATTTTCTTTTAATTAATTAGCTTTCCAAATGCCCACAGCTTATTAAGCAGAGTCAGGATGATGGAGCTGATGAAATCACTTGGAAGATATCTCCCGTCAATGAACGCCTTCAGTCTTTCACTAAGCATAGTCCTGACCTTCTTCAAGTCTTGTCTGATTCTTCCAACAAGCTTAATTCTTTGACTTTTCGTCCCTGCTCGTTGACCAAGGTTTGATTGCATTCTTCCTCTATTTAGGTTCTGCTGATTTCTTTGTGAATCATTCTGTTGTTGAATGTTTGTTAATGAATGAAACGGACAGACTTTAACTGCCTCCGGTACAGCCAGCAAAATCTCCAATGGGCATTCTTCACTGACACCGCTGGCTAATCAAACATCGGCGGCATCTACGAGCAATGCAGTTGCTTTAACCAGGGTAAACCCACTCCCAGATACTGCCGATAATGGGAGTGCCTTTGATGTCAACAGCTCTCTTGCTAGTCCACAGAGTCCTTTTAGAACTCCTCCCTCCCTATCCTATTGTCACGAAAAGGTAGTTACGTCTTTCAGCGATAGAACATCCATCAGCCACAATTCCCCTGTCTCAAGTAATCGTGTCCAAAGTACACTCATTTTTTTAATTTATTTCCGATTTTACCAACCCATTACACGCTTTGCAGCTTGCTAACGATGCTGACTGCAATGGAGCATCAGAAGAAGTCGGTTTAAGGCAGCACAAAAAGGTTTTATTTTCATTGCACCCATATTTCTCTGATTCTCTGTACTCAGTTCATTTTACGCTATTGATGTTGAATAATTTTCATATCTTTACTAACTGTTGACACCTAATGATGAATTTACGGTTCATAGGATGCCAAGTTGCAATTTTTCTAGATTTTGTTATGTTCCATCTTAACTTTACATGACGCATTCCTGATTATCATTCTTCTTTTGTATCCTCTAAGGCATTGCTTGAAATTTTAGATCAAGTGGAAGATGCAATTTCTGTTGAAGACTTGGTGTCTACCAAGATTAATGCATTCTCATCTGTAGTTCAAGACAAAAAGGGAGATGGCTTATCCCTCAAAGCTGACCCTACAATGGAAGCAGCATCAGCTGTTTGGCCAGAAAATATTACGGGGGCATCATCAAATCACAATTTCCTTGTATTGGAGGTATGTCTTATCATTCTAGAGTGAGCTGTTATATGTTTGTATTTTCTTTAATTGGCTACTTTCTGGCACAACAAATACTTGGAAAGTGATTTTGTGGTGATGTGTCTCTCATCTAGGTGGCTGAGAAGCACAGGCCAGCTGAGTCCTCGTTAGCTAAAGGCCCATATAAGGTGTTCTATAAGCTTCTCAACAAAAAGTAATTATTGTTTCCATAGACTTGCTAGTTTACTGAAGAAAATATTGCCAACACTTTCTAGGTTCTTCGCTTATTGAATGAGCAAACTGAAGAGGAAAGATCCGTCTACTTATGGCGAGAATGGTGAGTATTACAACTTAGTGTTCTCTATTTATTTGTTTGTAAAGTGAGGGCTATGGCACTGTAAAAAGAGAAGAGAGATCAAAAGTTCAAGAGATATCATTCATTGATATTTATGCTATGCAGATACTTTACCCACTTGTTAGTAACAATTTGAAAATTTTGATTAACCAACATCTTAGACCCAATTGAACTCCTAGTGGATTAAATCTCATTATGATATATTTTGGAGGAACTTAGTTATTACTCTTTCACTTTGTCAGGTTGTACAGTGTCATTGCCCCTGGGGATACTGTTAATGTGATTGGAGAATTTGATGATCAGGGAAAATGCGATGTGGATCGTGATAACAATCTCATAATTGTTCATCCAGATATTCTAGTCTCTGGAACTAGGGTAATTCATGATTCTATGTGAATTTTTTATTCTTTTCCTTATTAATATTTCATATATGGCTTTATTTAAAGAAGTAGTAAGTATTAGACTATTTTTCTCTTTCTGATTTCTCAATTTGCTGTAATTTTTCCTCATAAACCCTTTCATTTCAGGTGGCATCAAGTTTCAATTGTGCCAGACGGACAGTCCTGGATGAGAGGCTAAAATCTAGTGAGCATTCAGTGGCAGCATTAATTGGCACCTTGTTGCACCAACTTTTTCAGGTCTTGTTACTGACAAAATTCCATTAACATTTTATCAGAAAATATATGCTGATTTTAACTCTGCCTATGAGAAAGCTCTTATGCCATATATTTCCATGATGCATGGTCCTTTCAGATTGGACTTCTGCAGGAAATTCCTACAATAAACTACTTGGAGGAATATGCAAGGATAGTGCTTCAGAAAAATATGGAGGGCTTGTTTGCATGTCAGGGTGAGAAGCTATCTCATTAGTTCAACATGGCAACTAATGTTAACAATTTACTTCGAACATTAATGTACTGTAGATTTTGAAATTTTATAGATGCGACAGTTTGAAAGTTTGTCTAACCAATGTGGAGTTTTGTAGTCGATGAAAACGATATGCTGAAGACAATGAATGAGGCTATTCCAAAGATACTAAATTGGATTGTCCTATTCAAAGATTTACAGGTTCGCTTTTACTTCATTAGAGTGCTCTTTAGCTATCTTTTTATGCTTTGTTTTAGATTCTCCCCTTCGGTATTTGATCTCATTCTGTAATTTCTTACATTGAGATTCCTTGAGATCTCAATGGAAGCCTGAAAGACGTTCTTGTGGCTTGTTTCTTTAAAAAATTTGCAGGGTTCAAAAGCGCCTTCTGTTCATTTTGGCTCTAATGACGAATGGAAAAAGCTAAGAATAACTGAGGTTAGACAGTTCATGTGTTATGGTTTAAGTTCTTTAATGTGCATTCTAATTTTCAGCCTGCACTGATATCTGGTATTAATAAAACCTAAGTCATGGATCCTTAAATTGCATGGTCGGCAGAATATCCTCATAAGATAAGAACTTGTATTTTCTTGCGGTCTGCAAAGAATCAGGATATATCAATTCTGAATAGCATGATCTTTTAATTGGTTATACAGTTTATAAATGGCATTAACGTTCATACTGCCCTTTTATGAAATTACTGTGTCAGTATCATTTGTAGAAAGACTAAACCTCAACTCATTGATTAGGGGTCGGTTCTCAAACTGTTGCTTTAGTTCAAACAGATCGGGTTATGCCTTTAATGTGATTTTTTCTCAATGTAGCTAATTTTTTGACTAGGTAATTCATTTTTTCTCGATGTAGGTAATTGATATTGAAGAAATGGCTTGGGCTCCGAAATATGGGTTGAAAGGGATGATAGATGCTTCTATTCTCGTGAGAGAAGAATCAAATGGATTTGAAGCAAATGAGAAGATTTTTCCCTTGGAGTTTAAAACTGGCAAAGTCCCCAATGGGCAGGCAAGCCTATGGTCTTGCCAAATATTCAGCAGGATCGAAGAAAATATACTAATACTTTATACCTTATTTCCTTGATATCATTTTCTCTTGGCTTACTACTTGCTTTATGCGCGGTCATCTATGGAGCATTGTGCCCAAGTTATTTTGTACACTCTCCTAATGTCTGAGAGGTACGAGTGGTATTGTCTTTTTCCTCTTCATGCAATAAAATGGGGCAGTGGTTAGTGTGTAGTTTTTACCAAGAATAATAAATAAATAGCTACTAAAGTTGTCTTTTGTGTCATGGTTTCAGGGATAAGAAAGATATTAGTTCTGGTTTGTTGTATTATCTCAAGTCAGATCAGACTCAGGTATATACACTTTCATCTATAACGTTGTTCATTGAATTATTGCTCTGCATGTGCTGCAAATGATTAATGTTTTGCATTTTCATTTGCAAAGGGAGTCACAGTAAGAAGGTCTGATGTAGTTGGGCTAATAATGCGACGGAATGAGCTTGCAAATGAAATTCTTAAGGCATCTGCA